>JANSTW010102110.1:0-44951 GCA_027564275.1 Diadocidia ferruginosa | reverse complement strand
AGTGCGAGTTGCTGACAACACTCCACCTTTGATAAAGTCAAAGATATAGTCGTCAATGAAAACCATGGTATCAGATAAAATAAAGGGTAAAAATGGTCCCTATGCTCCCTCGCTTTGGAGTAAAGGACACGATGATGATGATGATGTAAAATAAAGACTACACCGATTTTTTTTTGTCGGTCGTTCTCTGGCATACACACAATATATATTTGTTGAAATCCAATTAATTTAATTTTAGCATCAACTCGTTTCATTATCATTTTTCGATTTTGTCTCGCCAATTAGAAATATATATAAGGTAGTGTCTCGGTGTATGTGAAATAAAATAAGAGAAACAATAATTTGCAATATCTATAAACTCGCCCATGTCTGCGATGCATATAAGGCACCCTTATAAATAGTTTTATAAAAATACATGAAGTGCTGATCTGTATTATACAGGATGTCCCACGGGTACGCGCAAAAAAGGGGTTATAAACAAAAATCGTTTAGTGTCCGAAAAATTAAAAAATTTCTTTGAAATTTCAGAAGAGAGAACATCAGTGGCTATTCTGTATAAGACCTGACTAGAAGTAATATTGCACTTGCATCACTAAACAGCAGTGAAAGGAGTAACAGCGAAAAATCAAAATAATAAATTGAACCCTTTGAAATTTTACAAAATTAACCTCCATCTATGTATAAAGTTTTGTATATGTGGACTTTTTTTAAATTAAACTTAAAGCTTATCTTTAGATCTCTTAAAAATTTTATCTAATTTGTACATTTAACAGATTTTTGTGGAAAACGTAAGGTAAAAGCAATGCCTTCACTATTTGATAAAAAAAATGCCTTTTAAGTTTTAACCTAATAAACAATAAAAAAATGGCAAAAAACAGAAAATAAAAGGGAAGAAAAAAAAATGGTCACTGCAAAGAAATAGATTTTACGATTAATTGACTTTATACGGTTTTTCACACGCCCCCTATGCAGCTGCACTAAAGCTTTCGTTTAAAAATAATTTTCTTTTTTTGTAGGAATTTTCATTAATTTATCATCGGTATCAAAAGCATTAAGGTTTTAATTTGTGTGTTTTTGGTATAAGAACACATTTTGATAAATGCGTGTTGTTGAACTCCCACAATTTCTGTTGCGGAGAAAATAAATTATATGTAAAAAATGTAATAAATTTTAAATATTACAAAATTTAGTAGCGCCTTATTTCTAGAAAACGGTTGAAACCATCAGATGATTTATTCGTCTTTTAACCCGAACAAGATTGTGGTTGAAACACTTCAACCAAGAAGTAATTGATATAGTTAATCATTATTTTAAAAAATACTATAGAACATTCTCTTGAAAATTAAGAAAATAATTAAATTTAACATTTTGTTTTCATATAAAATAAATAAAGGAAAAGATTGTGGGTTCTATACTGGCTCGGTTGGGCCAAAATAGTTTCACAACTTGGCAATTACCTTCTATTCGTAGGTATTTATTAAAAATCGAAGTGGTTCGGAAGTCACTAAAGTCGTTGGTCCGTCTATATGATACCAGCAGATAGGGCTCATCATATAGCTTAAAACTCTACGCACTAATCACCAAAAAATTCCGAGTTGCTGACAACATTCCACCTTTGAAATGGTAAAGTTATCCCTATATGCTCCTTCGCTTTAAATTAAAGGACACGATGATGATGAGAAAATTAGAATAACAAATTGTGAAACATTATTTTATTATTAAATGACTTCTGAAGTGAAACCCAGTTTCCCTTGCTAGATGAAGTGATGATGATACGGTTATGTATAGTCAAAGAAATAATTATAACACACTGGTTTATTTCATATTATTTTTAATAAATCAGCTGACAGTGCATCTTTCCATCTAGCCCGCGGTCGCCCTCTACTTCTGTGACTTTCCATTCGTAGCACATATCCCATCCAACGTAGTTTATTGGTTTTAATCAAATGCACTATATCTTGTTGACCATATAGAGCTTTAAGTTCATGATTGAATCTTCTACGCCAGGCCCAAAAATAGTGCGTAGAACGCTTCGTACGATAAACTCATCATTTCATTCTGCGACATGCACCACACTTCCGATTCATGTCACTACGGGTCTAATCAGCGATCGATAATTGTATCTGTCTGTATACAATATAAAATCAAGTTCTGTTGGGGGTTGAATAAAATACTCTTCGGTTTGTAAAATAAGTTTTACCGGTAGTGTTACCTTTATTTACGCACATTTTTATTTTTATAATTACATTTGCTGACTATCCCTCAATCTGAAAAGTGGCTAGAGTGGTGCCCGTACATTCTACTATTTTATTCAATATCGGATCCAAGTGAGTTTAAATTTGCTAGTACATTTTCTAGTCTAGGATATCATATTCACCTCTAATCAATATTTAGAAGTATAGACGCAAAATTCATTTGATCTTTACGATTTTAGACCGATTTGCATGTTGTCTAGTGTTTCAACGGTCTTGGAAAATCTAATAAACAATCAGGTTTCATGTTATCTTAGCGCTATTAATCTTCTTAACAAATTTCAATCTGGCTTTTGAGCTAAGCATATAGTACAACAATCGCGCTATTGAAGGTACTGATGATGTACGCCGAGCTTTTGATCGAAAATTAGCGACAGTTTTAATTCTTTTAGACTTTTCAAAGGTCTGTGATTCCGTTGACCGTGCAATGCTTTGTTAATGTTTGGTTTTTCAACATCTGCGGTACCATTAATTAGTAGTTGCCTCTCGTCTCATTTTCAGTGTGTTAATTTGGATGATATTATGTCAAGTGTATTGCATGTTCCATGTGGTGTTCCTCAAGGATCTGAGCTCGGTCCTTTACTTTTTTCGTTGTTTATTAATGATCTGTCCAGTGTGCTTAAATTTAGAAATTTTATCTCTATGCTAAGCTATTCAATTTCAGAGATTTTAGTAATGTAAGTGAATGTGTCGTCCAAATAAATAATGGCTTAGAAGCATACATTTAGGTCTAGTCATTAATAATCGTCTCACCTGGAGCGACGATCCATTGCGTCAAAAGATTTTGTTTAACTACGTTGCCTTTGGCCCCATACTCATTCTTTATCTTTAAACATAAGAGAAAGTCTTGCGATGTCCACGGTTCTTTTATATATATTAATTTTGAATTAATAAATTAAATTAAACAGTTTTTATCAATTTTTTTACAATTTATAATTTATTTTCGAACATGAATTTATCTTTAACGAATTATATTTATAATTTTTTAACTACTTATAACTTATAACTTACTTTTTGACATTTCATACAAGCGGAATATTGTCCCTTTGAACAGAATTATTCCTTTATTGATTTAGGAAAAAAAACTTAAATTTGTGTAAATTGAATTTTGGTTGTGTAAAACCACACATTATACAGACCATATAGTAAAAAAAACTCAATAAATTTCTGCAAAACATACAGTGTGTACTACAAAGATTTATTATGTCTCATAAACGAAAAATCGAAATCCTATACGTAACTCTATATAGAACGGCCAGAACTATAGTTAGTGCCTTTGTTGTACACAGAAAAATGATTTATTATTTTAGCTTTTTCTGTCGTTGCTTTTGTTGTGTATTGTTGTCTGTACTCTAACTGCTACGGCATACAGATTTTCCTTTATTGTTTGTGTTGATTTTTCTTGTCCCAACAACAGCAGCAGCAGATATCTCCTATTATAAGAGTTCTGCTGACTTTATATCTAAATGCCTTTTGTAAAAAAGAAAAAAATATCTTTTTGATTTTTCCATTACCAGAAGCAGACCCATTATATTCTAGCTATATGTTGTTTGGTAGCCAGAAATTGGCAAAACACGAACAAGAACAAAAAAATAATTTTTTAGACAAATGAAGTCTAATAGAAAGGTATTTCTATTTGGTAAAAATATCTGGTAATATTGATTTAAAAATGTGTTTGCATAATAAATATTATATATTTAGTTGGGTCTATGTACAAAATTTCAATGTCAATCGAGTCAATATTTTTCATCTGTTACTTAATTAGTCTCCGGCTCAACAATTTTCAAACATTCATCGGCAAATTCTACAAACAACGGTTCTAACATGGCAATTTTCATTGCTTTCCATGCATCGGGCGATTCGTCAATTTGTTGTATAAATGCACGCAAGTGTGGATTGTACAACAGCTCTTTGAGTTTTTCGCTGTTACCTGTTCGGAGGAGGGAGAAAGTTTTTTATTTTAAATTGTTGTTCAACAAAAATATAAAATCGAAAGCGATATGGGAATATGGAAAAAAAATTGAATTAAAAAATACGACTTTCCAGGGTGATCCGGTTGTATCCGTCTTTAGCGATAAATTTTCATTTTAACTTTAACGAGATCGATATTTGTTTTTTATATATTTTTGTCCTTTTTTTGTTTCATTTTTATTTCAGTGGTGATATTTTTATTGATCCACCACTCGACTAATTGGTTTCCCTCATTTCAAAATGAGAGGGGCTTATCGTTTGAATGAAAAATATCAAAAATACATTTTTAATTGTGTATATTTAAATGAAAGGTCTTGACAAGAGCTACAATTTTAGTTCTAAGATATTAAGTCTATCGTTCCTTCTTCTGTTCGCAGACAGGCAATTGTTCCTTCTAAGAAATCCTTTAACGGCTTCTAGAGGCTGATGGGAGAACGATGGACTACAACTCTTAGAACTAAAGTTGTAGCTCTTGTCAAGTCCTTTCATTTGAATACACACAACCCCTATCAACATTTATATTTCAATATTTTCAAGCCCCTCCCGTTTTGAAAGGGGGGTGATCCCTCTTATGTTTACACTACAAAAAAATTTAATTTGCCTTTTCTTCTATTCTGTATAAGTGGAATCACAAATCACAATATTGAATTTTACAACTTTTGCATACAAACTTTAAACCCCTCCCCTGTAGAAAGGGGGGTTGCCCCCAATAGTCGTAGTATAATTTTTTTGTCGGGGGATGACCCTTTACAGGATAGATTGTCAAGATATCCGTAAAGCTTTTTTCACGAAGGAGAAACCACTTGCCAATTTTTTCCCCTAAGACTTCCATAGGACTTTAAAGAATTCCAAAAGGCTTCCACGAGAAATTTTTTGCCTACATCCATAAGACTCAATGCTTCCATAAAGCTTACACGATTTTTTTTTTGTCAAGGCGTAACCACCATCGTTGAAGACTCTGACAAGACTATCAAAACATCCCTATAAGGCTCCACAAGCAATGACCACATTGACATTCGTATAGCTTAAACGATAAAGTCACTCAACAAATTTGTTCGCTTAAGATTTCCATAAAACTTCCTTGACTTCAATTAAACTCTCAAGTCTTCCATACAAGGCTCACCGAGCAACTAAAAATAAAAATCTGTAGGCTTTCAGGAAGGGGTAACCACCTGACAAATTGATTTCCTTAAGACATCCATAAGGCTGTCAAGACTTCCATAAGCTTCCACGAAACCAATTTTTTCTGTCGTGGAAGCCTTATTGAAGTCTTGACAGTCTTATAGAAGTTTAAGATGAAAAAATTGTCAGGTGGTTACTCCTTCGTGGAAACCATTATTGAATTCTTGACAGTTTTCTGGAAGTCTAAAAAAAACACCTGACAAATTAGACATCCATAAATCTGTCAAGCCATCAATACGGTTTCCACGAAGGAGTAACCACCTGACAAATTTTTCCCTAAGACTTCCACGGATGGGTCATCATTAATTAAACTATAGTCATCATCGCATAATACATTTTTTTCTTAAAGTCTTTTAGAAAACTGCCAAGACCTCAATAAGATTTCAGAAGGCAACAAACAAAATTTTGTTCCTAAAGGCTGATTTTAATCTCATTTATAGCCTCTTCTTAAATTTCAGCTCAAATTTTAGAAAATATTTTTAAACTTTATATCTTAACTATCCAAGCAAAGGTTTTTGGGTTATTCGTCTATAATTTCAATCAAAGCAGCGAGAACCGTTCTTTGATTCGACCTACGAGGGTCGTGACTAATAAAGTTTTAAACTAGAATAATACAAATCCCAATTATCACCCTCTAGAATTAATAGAATTCTCTTTATCAAAAGGAAATAATTTCAAATTACTTACCCAATTCCTGCAATCGAACCGGATCCACTGTATCCTCTGTTGAAAATGGAACTAGTTTGGCGGGAAATTTGTCGTCTTTCTTTTCTGCTGAATCTTGACTGTCCACATTAGTGGCAGAACATGCCTCAGCACTTTGATGTGTTTTATAGCAGTCCAATGAGCAACTTTAATTATAATTTAATTAAATATTTTAGGAAGCTGTGAAAGAGAAGGCAAGATACTAACCAATATTTCACACACTTTGAACATTTATACTTTCTGGTATTCTCTGCACAAACTATACATTTCATTTTGGCAAGAAATTTATTTTATTTTATTTAAAATTAATTTAATTATTGAATATTATTAAAACAAATTAATTAAATTAAATAAAAGCACAAGCACGTGTTTGTTTGTAATGCTGCCTTTTGTAAAATGTAAATAATAATAAACAAAATAGTTATTGCCGCGAAGCCGCGCGCATTAATAAATCGTCAATTTCACATATAGATGTCGCTACAATGCACAAAAGAGATACATAAATGTCACTATTCGCAGTAAATAATATATAAGCGCAGTCTACCGACAAATTAACAAACTAATTTTAATAATATAAAAATAATTTTTGTGGAATTTTTTGCTGGTCATCTTATTTGGTTGCAGTAAAATATTAAATATATTAATTTTAATTATTAAATAAATTTGTGAACACAACAAAGGTAAGTGCTATCTGATATAAATTAAATAAATTTATTCTTATTGTAAGAAAAAAAAAATAGATTGAAAAAATATTATGTTTGTCATCATCGGTGGTGTACATAACCTCAAAATTGTATTGAAGAAATTTAAAATATTTAATTATCTAAAGATATAACTAGTAATTCTAATCTTATGCTTCCAAATCAAACATATTTAGTCAATTATGAAAAATTCTACTCGAGAGAAAAGGAAGTATTTAAATGAAGTGGGTAGCTATTATATAGTACCTATTCCTCAGGACCTAGGAAGGGGTAACCACCTAACATTGCACTGAAGACATTCCTGAAATTTAGACTAGACTTTTTAATTTACTCTGTTTTCTGACCTATCGAACCGAGATATATTTTAAAATTCTGAAACTATTTTAGTTTTGTTTAATATTAATTGAATCCCGACTGAATTCAATGAAGGGGAAACTACTAGATAAAAATGTTGTCCCAAGATTTCTGATTTTCGAGATAATTTCCGTGATTTACTTACCCTATGATTTCCGTAAGAGGTTTCCCCTCGTTGGATTCAGTCAGAATTCTGGATTAAGTCTAACTAAATTTAAAATCTACAAGATACCAAATGTTCACCTTTTAATAACAAGTTTCTCAATTTTAGTCGAACATTTCGAAATGAGTGGACCAATTTTCGGAAACAATAGCACAAGCACCGGCTCGTCCGGTGGCAATCGCCATTTGGTTGAATTTCGAGCTGGTCGCAGTAATTTGTCTGGAAAAATGGTACATTCGGACACTCGCAAGGGTTTGGTGTACGTTTATCAGGCCGAAGATGGCCTCATCCATTTCTGCTGGAAGGATCGAACAAGTGGCAAAGTGGAGGATGATCTTATAATTTTTCCCGATGATTGTGAATTTAAGCGAGTCGATCAATGTAAAACTGGGCGGGTTTTTGTCCTAAAATTTAAATCATCATCGAGACGTCTGTTCTTCTGGATGCAAGAACCGAAAACCGACAAGGACGAAGAATGGTGTCGCCGCGTCAATGACATTATGAACAATCCACCGTCGGCAAATAGTCTGTCTTCGTCTCGCGGTGGAGAGAGCGGTGATTTGCAATATATGCTCAACAATATGTCCCAACAACAGTTGATGCAATTATTCGGTGGAGTTGGACAAATTGGTGGGCTGAGTAATCTGTTGGGATCGATTCAGTAAGTAAATTTTGTCTAGCTTAAAGAAATTTTATTAATTTCCCATTTTTAGACGACCATCGGACAGCTCGTCCAGAACATCAAGTCGTACAGCGTCGACTGCAACACCGGCTTCGGGTGGCGTAACAGTACCAGTTCCAGCCGCTACACAGACGCCCGTTACACCAGCTTCGGGCACTACTGTCACAGCAACACCTCAAGCTCCAAAGAAAACTAAAACCAAGGGCCTAGAAGAGGCAGATGCTGCAACACCAACTGCTGCCCCAGCTGCCACCAGTGCCACTACCTCCGGCAATGCGGATGCCAGTAAGTCAACGGCGTTACCAGTTCTTCTGTCCGAACTACAAAGTTATTTGTCCGGACTAAATGCAGATAAAAATTCTGGTGGCAGTGGCACTGCTGCTGCTGCTGCTGGTGCCTCTGCATCTACCCCTCGTAATGTGGACCTCTCAACAGCCATAAACGCAGAATCTTTAAACACAATCCTTTCCGATTCGGAACGTGCCAAAGCCCTTTTGGCTCACTTACCAACCATCGACTCAAGCGATAATTCAAAACAACAGCTACGCGACACCGTCGCCTCGCCCCAATTTCAACAAGCCTTATCAATGTTCTCCAGTGCCCTACAAACCGGCCAACTTGGACCAGTCGTGTCACAATTTAAACTAGACTCAGAAGCCGTTGCCGCCGCCGATACGGGTGATCTTGAGAAATTCGTTAAAGCTTTAGAAAAGACGGCTGCTTCTGGTGGTGCTGCTACTGCTACGGCTACTGAAAGTGAGAAAAAGGCATCCACTGATGATCAGGATACGCCAATGGAAGAAGATAAAAATGGATCAACTTAAGGCCGATATTTTCCCCATTTTTTGTTTCGATAAATTTCTCTAATCAAATAATAATAAATTGCGATTAACAAAATATTAAAAACAATATTAAAGCGAGTAATTTTTGTATTATTTTGGGGATTTCTCTTTTCGTATAGGCTTTATGAAAGGATTCCCTGTTATACGGGTATGTCCTTCATATTTGTTAATAAAAAAAATAGTCTTAGTCCAGATACAAGGAGACTGCAAGTAAATACGCATACGATAAAGAATGCGTTAAGGACAATGTCATCGTATGTAGTTCTGCAGCTCTTCATTTTATTTGTCCCTATCTGACCTTTCCACACTTCGAACGCACCGCTCTTTGCCTAAATAAAAACTTTTTGACGACCAACTTTTGGTTACCGATCGCAGCAAAACTGCACTTTATGCGGGCACGCTACGCCTGCAAACATTATCAACTCTGAGGAGCTTATCATCTTTTCTTCATTCTTCTCTGATTTTCTTTACCGTCTTCTTTTCTTATTATCTTCATAATATCTTCTTTCTTCTTCCTTCTTCTTTCTTTCTTTCTTCTTTTTATTAAAATAAAAAAAGAAAATAAATAAAATATTTTGAACCATTCAGTATATTTTTTTTATAAAGCATAAAGGAATTAAAAATAAAAACGATAAAATTAAGCTTATCATAAAGTATTGTAATCTAATCGCCGATAAAATTTAACTTCTGAGCCCACGTGCACAAGCACAAATTAATGTGGCAGAAGATTTACTTGGCCGGGGTTTTTTCCCAAAGTGCTCAATAACTCAAATATACTTTTATTCCCTTTCTCAATGTAGCGATTCCCAGACTAAACTTTATTATATTATAATACTTCCACGTTTACGAGTTTACGACTGCTCTCAGTAGTCAGCACGGACAAATCGGAAGTGATGAAAAAGTTTGTTGTGAACGTGAAGATTTTAACTATGCAACAAAATGGAGTCGTTCAATCACGATGTGACAAATAGGGTCGTTCAATCATAACGCGACAATTGGGGTCGTTCAATCATGACCGAAAATCGGCGAAAAGAACCGATTATATAATATATAATTTAATCGTAATTTATAAATTTTTTTGTTTATAAATATTATGTAGATTTAGTGTTTAAGCATGCAATTAGATCAACAATCTTGCGTAATTTTTGAAAATTAATTTCCTTATAATTTACCAGGAATCATCAAGATTTTTAAATACGTTAGTTTTTTTTTCATTCGTCATATACTTTCTTTTACGAATTTCAATTTAACAAAACATGATTTTTCGAATAATTTAAAGACTTATGCCCCTTTGCCTTATGAGCAAAGAGATGTCTAATAAATGTACACTATAAAAAAACGGTTTGTGTTTGTATGGTTGGGGAAATTTCGAATTTAACGATGATTGATAACAAATCGCCAAGCCCCACACAATTCTCTCCTCTTGGAATATAATACATTCATACATATTGGCTTGCGTATACTCTACTGTAAAGTAAATATATGTGTTGGTTCTGCGTATATGATAATGAATAAAATGATTCACATATGAAAAAAGAGAAATCCGCAAATTTATTTTGGTATTGTTGTTGTTCTTACTTGCATATTATTATAACTTTGTTTGTAAACATTAAAGAGAAGGGGGCCCACTATATATACGAACATTTTAACATATGATGTGCTGTATATGTGTTTAATGCTATCGAATATTGAATATCGCTTCTATATAAACTGCATACTAACACCGCTCAAATTATAATTTTGCTAAAAATTTTAAATCGAAACAATAATAAATATCGCATCATCACAAAATATTATAGTTTTGCCGTGCGTTTAGCAAAAAAATATTGTGTATTTTGTGTGCGATGTCTCGGTTAGACGGATTTTAACTCTATTTTCTAAAAAAATTGATAATAGTTGACAAAAATTTTGTAATCCGATATACTGCCCTGTCCTAAAAACTGCCAATTATTCCAAATTACTACAATACATAACATAATATGTAAAGGCCATCGCGAAAATAAATTATGTGAAAGTTCCAAAGGGTTACTATAATATATCTGATAGATGTGAGACTGTATTGCGTGTTTTCAAGAGGCCCAATATGGGGCTCGTTGGGGAATACAGAAAAAAAATGTAACAAGGCAAATTGAAACAGTTTTCGAATTTTCAATAGAATTAGGTATATATATATATATATATATATATATATATCGCGTCATCAATATTCCATATATCCACTTGAAACAATAACACTTCTTAGTACTATATTGTCTGTACACACTACAAGTACTGTCGGCAGTAGCAGCTCCAAGTAGTGAGGAGGATGGGTGAACGACGAAAATTATATGAAAAATTTAATGCGTATTTTATTGTTATTTGTGTAGTTTTTTTCTTTTAATATTGGTGTTTATTAAAATTGAACTTTTTTACAATTTAAATAATATTCGCAATTTTGTTGCAATTTACTGTAAAAAACTAAAAAAAAATAATTCCGCCGCGATAATCGGGTCTACAGCAGGCTATCTCGTAGTGTGTCGTTTTTCTTTCATTGTGGCAGTATGTGCTTTTAAAATTTGTTAAAAACTTTAATGTTATCAGTGACCGCTAATTTATTAACATAATATGTGAAATGTGTAATTGTCGTGCTTTAATTGTAAAATTGTAAAAAAAATTTAAAAATGAACAAAATATAAAACAATTTAATTGAACCATATCCTTGACGAAAAGAAAAACCACTTTTTGGATACACTATACAATATATAGGTGCACATCATCATATACACCAAATTGATGACGACAAAGAATGATATAAAACTTCTGCAATTTATAAACATTTTAAATTTTTAAGTTTTAAGTTTTTTTTTGTATATTGACCCGACCGGTTTATTAATACAATTTTTATAAATAATTTTTGATTTTTCGACGAATATAAATTGACGATATACTTATATAAGTATAGTAGATGCATATGGCATATACCTATAACTTTATATTTTAGATGCATCAGGCTAAAATAATTGAATAGCTGACAAACAAAAGGTTTTTTTAATTATATGGTCCATAAGTTTTAGGTCGATTTTTGTTGTTGTTGTTAAAGATCTACATATACAAAAAAGGAGGAAAATCGTGAGGACCCACATATATTTGATGTTATAAGGTATGTATTTGAAAATTTTGTATTTGTTTTTGTAATACAATATGTTCGTCAATTACTTTTTTTTTATAAAATTAAACGATCGAGTTTTTTTGTATTATAAAAAATTTATGTAATCTTTGTTTTATCGATAGTTTTTAAAGTTCGACATCGAATTTTAATCATTTTGCTCCTGAAGTCTTGAATTAATCCGAAATCGTCTATACCACCGTCATCAAATAAGGACAAATATATGTAAATTTCGAAGATCCGTTATTACTCTGTCAAATTTTTCGATCTTTTTATGTTTTATTATACGAAGACGGCACAGACTGTATTTACTAACTATAATAATACAATAAGTCTAAAAACTGCTTATTACGTAAGCCGGCCTCAATGAAGACAAGAGCAGTTTTTTTTTACAAAATTTAAAAATTTAAATGGGTCCAAAATTAATTATTTAATTTTTATATTAACCTATTAATTAGGAATTTGTGCAAAAATAGGAGATTGCATCAATGGGTTACCGTTAATCCGTGTGCCTTACTTAGCTTGGATTTTTTTTACTTGACATTACAGAATTTACCCTATAAAATATACTGAGTTATTGAGTTTTTTATTGCGCAAATAGTTTGGAGGTTATAATAAACCCCCCCAGTCAGATTTGTCTGAAAGGGGCCCTCAAATTATCAAATTATAAAGATTTTGTTTAAAAAAATGAATATCGTAAGTTATTGCTAAAATTAGTTTTTGTGTTTTTCGATATCTTTCCAAAAAATTTCGCTACACGGCATTTTATAATAATATTGTGGCGGTCATGGTTGAACGACCTCCTTTGATTGAGCGACCCCATTTGTTGCTCAGTTAAAAAAAAGTTTTCATTATGCTAAGAGCCCACTTCCGGTTTGTTCGTGCTGGCGAGAGCAGTGCAGCTGAGAGTCGTAAACGTGGGAGCTGTGGTGGGAGTGTTAATATAATTAAGGTTAGAGTTTAGGAATCGCTACATTTAGAAAGGGGAATAAAAGTATATTTGAGCTGATGGTCATTTGGGGAAAACCCGGCCAAGTAAATCTTCTGCCCCAATTATGCTTGTGCACGCGTGGGCTCAGTAATTTAAGGTAAAACAAAAAAAAACAAGAGCCCAACACGCTCAAAGTGCAGGCGTAAATACAGTAAATTGGACCTTCCCGAACAGGAGGGCCACTTTACCTTTTTTACGAGGGGCTAAGCCCTTACCCCAGAATAAATATAGTTAATTCAGAATGGACACTTAGTGTAAAAACACCGTATCTTGAAAAAAATTCAATTATCGTCCTTTACGCCACTTGTGTTGATTGAACAGTTATTCACATGTAGTGCCGGTTTAAGCGAAAATTTTATTGCGAAAATCTGTTAAAATAAGAGACCGAAAAATTTGATGATTTACACTACCAAAAAAAGATTTTAGTGTTGCCATAGAGAAATATGGCTGATTTTAGTAATACTGCGGTAAAAATATATAAAAGTTTCGCTTGACAATCAGCCATGTTTATTATAATTTTTTTTCCGCAGGAACCTACGAAAAAACAGGCTACTGACATAGGTGTGCCTTAGTGTAAAACCGGCTTTAACTGACAGTGGACTCTAAAGGTGATGCTCCCCCAGGGATTTAAAGTTTGGTAAAATTTTCAGAAAATCTGATTTTTTTGGGGTTTTAGGGGAAGGGTAAGATGTGTATGGTATCAAATAAAAGGTATTACAAATACCTATCATTTAAAAAAAAAGTTGGGAAAAATCCAGTACTTCTGAAGGTGGAAGGGGTAAGCAAAAAAACATGTTTTTTTTATATATTTGCTAGACAGTTGAAGTAGCGAGCCATAAAAGTTTTAAAAAGCAAACGTAGAACATTAAAGAGGATCAAAAATGATATAGCAATAAATGACGAAACACAAGAACTTGATTTCAATTAATATATACATCGGTACGTGTTTCGAGATGCATAAATTTATTTATAAAATATCATTTATTTATTTATTTGATGAATTTTTTGCAGCAAAACAATATTACAAAAATGACCCAGTGATATGAGGTATTTGACCGTCTGACCGTCATCGCGCTACCTCGCATTTATTATATTTTCAATGTTTAGCATAAAAATTATTTTTATTTTCGAAATTTTAACCCTATATCGATGCCAATTATATTTTCGGACTTAGATAATATTTACTTTTAGGTATAGGGTTCCTTATATATATAGAATAAAACCTCCGCACTGATCACCAAAAATATGGCCAGTGTGCGATTTGCTGACAACACTCCATCTTTGATGCCCGTTTAATGAAAAGCATATGGTATCAGATAGAAAAAAGGATAAAATGGTCCTTAAGCTCATATTTTTATGGCTTTTTCATTATAGAATTATAGATAGAACTTAAGTATTAGCTCAAATCACGTGATTATTTTTCAATTATTTACTAATTAGAAAATAATTTACATTTTATAAGATTAAACCGTTCTTATAGTCAATGAATTTCCTATAAGATGTACATACATTATAATATCTGCGGTATATGAAACTATACCTCAAACTTTCCATTTTCCTTTCTAACCTATAAAACGGCAAAGAAAAACCAAAACAATAATATTACCTACATATAACAATATATTATTGTGTAATAGTATGTATAGTTATAAGTTTATTACCGAAACTTCGCTTTTTCTGGCAAATAGCTCTAATTTTATTCTATACATAAACCTAGTTTCAAATGTATTTGTTATTTCAACTATTATTCTGCGTTCCTATGTGTATATATGGGTACGATCTTGATACTCTTGACATTGAACTTGAATATATCCACATACATATAAATCTAAAATATGGATTTTCTTTTTTGGCCCATCGCAAAATATTATTATTTCTATTATAGGAAGGTGAAATCCACCACACGAGAAAGAAATACACGCGCATAGGCCAACAATAAAATATTAAAATTATATTTCATGTACAAACTTGTTGTATATATGCGCATGACTCATTTCTACATATTGAAAATAACATTCTCCTCTTTTTGTCGGCGTGTCGTAAATTGGGTCCCCCTTATGTTTTAAAAAAGGTATATTTGAATGTATTACAGAAATATTAGATGATGATATAGAGTCGGGCATTGTATATAATGATGTTTTGAAAAAAATATTTGATTAACCCATTCATTGTTACATGAAAACATGTGGCGATTAATGCTTCTACTTCATACACGACAACTGGAATTTTGTACACTGGGGGAACGTAAAAAAAATGCTTTGTGTAACTATACACTAACTCATGAGTGAAAATGTCAGCATAAATTCAACCGAAAAATACTAGGATTTACCGTGGAAAATGTAAAAAATTATGTACCTTCATCGTTCAACACATGTTAACTGGAATTTTGAATATTTCACATATCTCACAGTAGCAAAGCTAGACTGATGTAACTTAAATAAGCAGAACAGAATATATTATTAATATCCTAGAATATGGTTACAATCCAACTTTTTTTGTAATGTTATTTATACAGCGCTGCCATACGCTCTAGGGTCGGACCCCACGTATGTATACTAAGGTTTTAAGAAGCGAAATCGACCATGAAAATCGTACTTTTAATTTTTTTATGGCCTTGTCATTAAACTTAAGCCACATTTCTTTTAACATTTTATAAATATTTTCGATTAGTTTTTAAATTTTAATGTCAACTTTAACCTTGAGTAAAAATACTCCCTCTATACAGCTAATTCTAACAGTTAGTCAAATAGCATATACAGCACAGTACACAGCAGGAGTGAAAGAACTCTCTCTTGTGGACATCCCTGTGTATAATCCCTACTTTCTTTTCTTTATCACTATTGTTGTACGTAAATATGTACAATAAGCGGCTTTGTTACATATTACAAATCCACCTTATTATAATACCGTCAATCCCATCATGACTCGCTGCATTGAAAGAATATTATATGGAATTATCGAACGCACTCTGTCTAGGAAAGCACCTAGAACCAAGTCCTTCTGAAACAATACCGGATGCTGATATGTTCTGGAATTTTCTATAGACAATACAATTTATAACTTTATTTGCCAAATGGACCATGTGGTTGTTTTTAGGTTGGGAATCGTAAATTTTACACAAATTATACCTTTTGCTTATGAGCCAAGGATTAGATTTACCAATTTACGATTTTAAATAGACCATTTGAGCTCGAATTGTGGGTGATAATTAGATTAGATATTCCAGACTAAAAGCCAATGTACGTTTTGTACAATTTATATTTATTATGTTGATGCTGCAAAGTTATTATAGATCGACTGACTCCCTGTGATGTCATTCTATCTATTCAACCACTTGATGTATAATATAATATAAGTTTTTTATAGAACAATTAAAGAATAGCATGACCTAAAAATCCTTTGGAGAAATGAAGTATATATGTATAACTTCCATTCCCTCTCATTATCACCAGGTATATACAATGGCTGTACTAGTTTGTATTGATCAAATGACTGTATATTATCCAGTAAATCTTCGCCTGACCTATCACCCGCTGCCCGACATGACCAAGTCTCGACAGCATAGTGAGTGCTCAAAGTTCTCCGGAGGAACTCATTTATGAGACAATCTGTGTAACTCCAGAAGAAACTTATGTGCTTCTTCTTTGATGTGTCCGTAAAGAACCCCATCAGGCTATCTAAGTGACTTCAGCCTGACAGTATAGGGTCACTTTTTAGGATCGCATATCTAACTTTGTAGAGTATCTTTGCGAATCAGCTTCTTATAAGTACTTTAAAGTGTTTTGTAGCTTACCCGCTGCAGTCCAGCTTCTAGACCCGTTCTTAGGGCTTTGTTTAGAAGCTTTCTAGACTCTAAACGAAGTATGCCCAAGTCACAGTTCCATCACAGTACTAGTAAGCCCAATTCTCAAATCTCATAATAATTGCAGATGTTATACTGGCGAATTTCGTATCAATAGCAGTTGTCTAGAGGTTGAAGCTGTTATATATTTCAATCTGTCCTGTAATTACAGTGTTGCCACATACAATGTTCCTAAAACTTAGAGGTTATGTTATATAATGGTATCGTTCATGTGTATAACAATATATATATGGTTTTCATTGGGTCCGTTCTGATGTTACTTTTTTATGAAATTTTAATATATAACAGAAGCATCTGTCTATTCCCGTCTTAATTCCTTCTTGTGAGAATTTGAAACAGAGGGTCAACCGGTCAGTTAGTTCCGATAAAGAAGTAATTATTTTTATTGTCGATACGTTTTATTTCTGAAAATATGGAGTTAATAGATTTGACGTAATTAAATTGCATATAAACACATACACAGTTCAGACTTTTCTATGCAAAATATAAATTTCCCCAAATTGGGGAAATATCTCAAATCTAAGATGTGAGTGTGTGTTTTGTATAATATATTGTATACACGTGAGTACGTCATCTATTTTTATTATTATTATTGCTTTCACTATGTTTTTCCTGCAACACGCTTGCTCCACACACCGGGCGGCTTGGCGTTATTTATTATTTCATATTTCTTTCTCTTTCTCGCGATCTCTCTCACTCGCATCTGTACGAGAATGTGTTTGAATTAAAATTGGACTATATATATTTTTCTTTTTTATTGTTATTATTTTCGAAATACGCAACAAATTATATAAAAGTGTTATCAATATTTGATTTGCGTATACACCTACCTACCTTCGCCAATAACAAGATATTATAAAAAGAAAAATTACTTGAAATGATAAATGCAATTTTGCAAGTGCTAGTAATTTTTTTTAACATCTCGTATATAACTCTATAACTTATCGCGGAGCTAAAAAGTTTTGACCTAATCCAACATTTCTGCGTTGTGCTTATCATGCATATAAATTTTTTAGTTACGAAAATGTTTTTCAAGGTTTTCCTGTGTGATGATATGATGACATACAGATTTCCATGAATCGATATAAATACCAGGTACATAATTTATTTATGGCATAATTAAATGCTATTATATGCTAGCTTTCTGCTGTAATTTTAGTTATGTAAATTTCTGAATGTCCTTTAATTATAGAAATTAATTAAAATGTATTTATATATTTTTAGATTATCTTTAGAAATTAAATCCATATTTATAAAGAAATGTGATAATCCATAGAATATATTATAATAATACTCTATAGAGGGTTAAGAGTTACTGATACCAATGCCAGAGTGGGTAACTTTGATGCACGTTTGAGCGCTCATCTCTCGATGAAATGTTAAAAAAATTTTAACTGGCATTGATAAATGAAATAGGAAGAGGGTGGTAGAAATATTTTTTTTGAATTTTTTTTTTGTTTTTTTTAATATTTCAAAAACCAAATGTGAACTTTGGTGCATGTTTCAGAAAAATTGGTTCAAAAAATTAAAAAAAAATGTAATTTTATTATTTAAAAAATATTCATACAAACATCGTGGAATAGAGTTTTTTCTCAAAATTTATTTTGAAATTTAATTATAACAATTTTTCTATGAGAATTACACGAAAAAAGTAGGATTTTTTTCGTTTTTTACATTATTTGTACTAGTAGTTCCGGTACTCACCGTTAATCGCTGTAGGTCGATATCAAGCAGTACCATATTTTGTATTTTCCATATATTTTACTTTGCGATAGAAATGTTGTTAAAATTATTTAAATATATGTTGTACTATGTAAGGTATTAGAGGAGAATCTATTGAGCAAATCAAATCAAATTCAACCGAGATAGTAATAGATAAGAAATGATATCTATCATTTATAAACGAGAACAACGATTGTGGATGTAGCATCAAAAGAACAACTTTAGCTTTTTGAGCATAGCTCCTAATCACCCAAACGAGTTTCGTCAATGGTATTTAAAATTCCTTCAAGTTTAAAAATAAATGCAGATATGTTCGACCCACCATAGCGGCGGGTAGGGCAAAAACTTTATTTTAAGATTTGTTCACTTCCAATTTGGTAGAATATATATTGGTCTTTTATTAGTTGGATGGATAGCACATATATAATTTCCAAAAAATATAATAATTTATTACCAAGAATGACGTTTTGTACAAGTGCACAGGATATCCTGCTATTATATTTACATATTTTATTATGTAATTGAACCTTTTAAGTCTATAAAAGGGCGATGATAATTGCTAAAAGTTATGTAATTTTTTTAAATTGTGTAAATTTATAAATATCTAATTAAAATTATAATAAAAAAATTGAGAAAAACAACAATTCTAATTTAAACTAAAGTTCAATTTATATAGTTCAAGGTTTATACATTTGTCTAATAATGTCATAATATATAATGGTTAAATTTTTATTAGGTAATAGAGCTGCAAAATGAGATATTCATAGACGGTTTAATTTTTTTTTTAATTTCTGAATATTATAACTTAATTTTTTAACGTTGGCCACAGGACATGGTCCCAAAATATGATTATTTTCAGAAACGGATAAGTTAAGAAGTTTCTATTTGGTATTTATGATCGGGAAACGTGTTATTTTACCGAATGATCGTTTTAATATGATGGTTCTAAGAATAAGAACCGTGTGAATAACCAACAGGTTTAAACACTCTTTAAAAAAAAAAAAAAAAAAAAGAACCGGACGACAGATTTAGAGTTTCGTAAAAATGTCAGAAACATGGGGGTTTTAGAGAATAGAACGGTTTTTTGCCGTCCGATAAGTTTCAAAGCAGGGGTTTTAGAGGCATGGTGATAAAAGACAGTTTTTTTAAACCTTGAATGTCCCACATTTTGATATGTATTAAACGCACTCTCTGACAGCATGCTGTTTAACCCATTCCGCCGGTTGGTGCATTTTTGCACCAATATTTTAAGAATTTTTTCTCGCTACAACGTAAATGGTATATTCCAATTATTTTTACTATGTTAGATTGAACCTTTATCTACACACATTATTTTTAATTTAATAAAGACATGTCTGTTTTTTTAATTTAATTTTTTTTAATGTGTATAGTAAATAGTATTTTTTTTTTTTATTCTCCATTTGTAGACTTCAACTACGAGGTTATTGTCTTTAATTTGTAATGGGTCGGTTATGCTTATATGATTAACCTTATATTGATGATATCATATAGGAACCTACAGTTTTTAGTGGATTTCGAACCACTCGGCCAGAATTCAAATCACTATTGAAAAGCTACAACACAAATCTTTTTTGTGAAAAACATCTGTGAGTGCCGCCAACAAATAGTAAAAACTGGAAAAAAAATATTCGCTACAATTTTAATTATATTTTTTCTAGTTAAATTTGAAGTTACAAATATATTTTTGATATTTTATAAAATTTTGGGTAATGTAATTTTTCTATACTTCCGCTTTGGCGCTTTGTACCTTGCAATGAAATAAGCTAAAGAATTATAATAAAATTGAGACATAGAATTTATCACATTTGCTTTTTCGAATTGCAAAAAAGAAATATAAAATAATTGTTTTCTTTATTAAATATTTAAAAAACGAATTAATCATCTGCGTAACCTTGGGTAATACCTTCGGAATGCAGTTTACAGAGCAATGAATCTATCAACATACACCAAAGTAAAGAAGACATCCTTGCGTAACCCTTTCAGTTGTCATGTAATAGCTGTTGAGGGCAATCAGTGAGCAATACACGGTTTCGCAACAAAATGCGAATCCATCTCACCATGGTGGTCTGTTGCTCAAAAGTTGCATTGTCAAACGCCCCTTCGACATGCAGAAACGCCCCTAGAGCCATCTCTTTCTTCAAAACCGACCTTTCGATTCTCTGGACTAGATCGTAAAGGGTGGTTTCGGTAAATTTGCCTCTTTGGTATGCTTGCTGAGTGTGATGCAGCGGTTGTTGGCACACCAAAGCGCCGTCCCCAATATATCGATCTATCAGTCTTTCCATACCTTTAAGAAAAAAGGAGGTCAAACTACTCATGTGATCCTTAACAAAGCTTCAAATAAAAAAAAAAACGTAAAAATTATGAAATGAGTAAGGTGTATTTTCTACCCTTGGTCCAAAAGGCCCAATAGAAAATGACTCATACATTTTGAACACTTAGTGTTAGTGTTACAGCACTAAGTATGTGAAACTATTTTTAGAGTAAAGAAAAATTCCGAAGATTGCCTATATCCTTAAATATCAATAAATCTTACAGTTCGAAATTCCCATTTTATTAAACCTGGGTAGTAATCAACCCCTTGCCGTGCCAAAAGGGTTAACTAAAAATTATTTTATTAAAACAAATAAAATAGTTCTAATCATATGGTTTTATTGTAACATATCTGGACAGAATAATGGCCAGCCCAATTGTACCGATGGCAAAGCATATGGCAAACATATAGAAAGACTCTTCGGTAAAAATGTCGGTAAATGCTGGAATTTGATTGTACAATTCCTCAATCACATCCTGATGACCACGATGCTTTACCATTTTCTCTCCTCTTTACCTTATCTCTAATAATTCAAAAGGCTAACAAAAGTAAAATAAAAGTAAAAAACTATTTCTTCTTTCCGCCAGCCGCTTTTTTCTCTGATTTTGTCTTTAGCACGTTTACCGGTTCCTCTTTCGGGGCTAATTTCGATACATATTTATTGCACAGCGTAATCAATTCCAAAACGCTCAGGTTTTCCGATTGAAATTTTATGTTTTTTAGCTTGGCTTGTTCTGTGTGGTGGAAAAGCAAAGGGTTAATGGTTTTAAATTTGCTGAAATAAATTTATGTTTACCTTGAACTGATGGTATTAGGGAAAAGACAACCGACGGAGGTTGTCTGTCACATACAATGTTTGTTTTTAGGGCACAATTTGTGTTGGTGCTGACGATGCGGGGTGTTGATAGGTAGAAGAGGAAATCTCTGAAAAATTTGGAAAAATGTTAAATTTATATTTAAAATTCAGATTTGCAGGTTAAAAAATATTGATTTTTCTTTGTTTTCTATAGAAGACCTCGAAGGACGACAATCTTTTGCTAAAAAAAGTGCAATAAATAAATTGGTCGGGCAACAAAATACTAATTAAAATGTCTACAGAAAATGAACTACAGCCAGGAGTCACAACTCGATTACACTCAATGTCCACGGCATATCCAGACCTCGCCACCGCAATACAACTGAATAATGCTGTGAGTTTATTGGGCAAGGGAGCCGCATCCGCTGGATCTTATGGTAATTTTTTTCCATTTTAAATTAATCCTTACCACACTATAAGCCCTCCAAAAAAACAATTTTCCTGAACTTTTCACAAATTTTACAATAATTTTTCGCTCCCAAAATGAATGAAGTCTTTTGTACAAAAAATAAGAAAATTTAATTTTTATCTGCAGTGCGTATGCGCCCAAAAATAGAATCGTCCCCCTTCCTCTTCTTTCATCTTACCGTGTCGGCGTAGTATTTTTACCAAATGGATCAAATGTTACGGTAATTCGGTTGACTCCCTTCAAATTGACCATGTTTAATTGTTTACCAATTGCCGACACTAGTCCACCGGACCGTTTTAATGTTCCACTGTACCGTATGGACATTTTTCAGGTGGAGATTCTCTAATTCGGTTGTTTTTCTGGTTCCAAAACACGCGCCTCTTCAAAGAAAACAAAGTTTTTGACAAGAGTTTTTCACACAGATGTGTGTGTGTGGGAGCAGCAAATGTGAGGCAAATAGTTGTTTTAAAATTTTCATAGATGGCGCTCGAAATAATATTGGGGAATTTTATATTATGTTGTTAAAGTTCGATTGAGGGCCTCATTTGAATAGGACGTATCTCGTATTTGCAATTGCTTTTTTTGTATTGTAAAACGTGTCTTAGTTAAAAAAAGAAAACCGTAATTTTTAGGTTTTTTTAATTATCTGATTGAAAAATTATGATCTTGTAATTAAAAATTTTTCAATTACACTACAAGAACCAATGTTTAAGATGCGACTGATCTTAATAATTAATAATTTTGCGGTTTTAAATGAATTTTAAATAAATGATTTTATTTAAGGTTATATTTTTAATATACTAAGATTTTAATACAAATTTGATCTCTATTTATACAAAATAATTCAAAATGAAAATAGAACTAGTTATAGATTTGCTGTGATGAAATAGTAGTTGCATAATATATAAAAGTTTATCAGTCATGTTGCTAAATATTTTTTTCTGAGGGAAGGGACAAAAAATCGGCCTATTATCAAGGGTTTGGTAAAACTCTGCATTTTGTTTCCATGTAGAGGCCCTGAATATCTAAATATTATTATATTATTCTATGTTCAAATGTATAATTTTTTTTGTTCGCATTTAATATTCACCCATAGGTTTAGACAATTATGCCGATGAACATTTGACAGATGGACGTGCAGCCCATCATTATAATCAATTCAGCTTTTTAGATGGTGATTCTGGATTGGACAACAACACCGCATATCCACCGCAAAGTACATCGGCTAAAAGTAAGTATTTTTATTTTACAAATTTATTTAAAAAAAAAAGAAAAAAAAGTTTTATTTTTTATTTAGAAAAGATAAAACTTTTTTTAATAAACAAAAATATGCAAATAAAGTCAATATATGAGAATTAGGAGTCATTTCGTGTTTAGTTAAAAATTTGTAGCATAATTTAAAAGTCAGCAATTGTTATTCTAATTTTGTTCAGTACTATCTAAATTTGGTTTTCAATTTTGGATATAATATTGACTTAAAAATTTAGAAATAGGCTAGCCCGTCAACGATATTAAATTGATTTAAATTTTATTTTATTATTTAAAAAATATTCATACAAACATCGTGTTTTATTTTGAAATTTAATTATAACAATTTTTTCACGAGTCTGGCACGAAAAAGTAGGATTTTTTTCTATTTTTTACATTATTTGTTCTAGTAGTTTCGGTACTCACCGTTAATCGCCACCTGTCTATGTTATAGAGCCTTAACAAAATTTATATATGTTTTTAATTATTGCAAAAGTCGAAACAGATATTAAATATTAAAATAACATTAAATATAGTTATGTAATAATTTAATTGACTTACGTAATTCTATAATTAAACTTTTATTATTTTTCGCGTAAATCCGTGACCGTTATCCGAGACCCACAATTACTCAAAATTCAACCTTCAAAAATACTGCTAACGTTTTTTATTGTTCCTAATGATACTTAAAAGATTTTATATTAATAAATATTATTGGCTTCAGTCTGTTTGAGCTCATTTCTTATGGCTAAAACAAAAAACCAAATGTTTTTGTATTATTCATCTGAATGAGTAAACAAAATGTCAATAAAATAATAAAAAAAATTATATATTTTTTAAACAGTTAACTATAAATCATAAAAAAAATCTGTGAGAACGTAAAATCCGTGACCAGATAATGGCCGTATAGTTCTATATTTTTCTGATTTTCTGTTATTTCTTTCTGGTTTTGGTTTTGGTTTTGTGAAAACGATTTCCGTCCCTGACTAGATATTTTGATAACTGATAACTGAAAAAAATGATTCATTGTGACACACGCAGTTAAAAAAATAACCCAAATTCAAAATTTAAAATTTAAGAAATGTATTTTGGAATTTGCGCCGTTTTACCTCAATCGAACACCAACGCCATCTACATGCGAATTACTTGAACCGCGCACACATTATCGCATGCTGCTGTGCCACCGCGCGCACCTTTTGTATGACGTCTTCTTTGTGTCGTCATAGCTAGCCGCACAATCGTCCATTACACATTAGGAAAAATATTACATATGGCGTCTATTTACTTGAATTAGTTTTAGATAGAAATTGAGACCACTGTGATTTTGTGTTTTTGTATAATCCGCTGTGCCTCAAATACTGCTTGTGATATAACAAAACATGTATCAAGGAGAGCATAGTAAGTAGACGGTGTTAGTTTTAAGTAATTGATAAGCGTTGTGTGGTAGATTTGCGATTTTTCATCACTCGTCTGCTCGCCAGTCTGTTTTTTTCCCAAAGACAATTTTTTTCTTCTTATTCACAGCAACGATATGTTTTGTGTATGTGTAGACGACAGTGGCATGGCTTTTGATGATGATATTATCAAACTAGTCATCAGATTTCCCATTATAATTCAGAGTTTTGAGAAGTGGCGGGGTTTTTCGGGAACATTCCTGGTAAGCCTTTGTCGCGCTACACACACGACCAAAAACCCCTCTGAGACTTCTTTGGAACAGACAAACATTGATTTTTTCTACATACGAAAAAGTCTATTTAGGTCATTGACCGTTTTTCTGAAAGAAAATGTTAATTTAATTTTCGCAATTAATTTGTTTACATTTAATTATTTGCATTTGTTGCAATTTAACTGCAGCAACAGTTTTCTATGTGGCAAGTGGTAGCAGTGGTAACAGCTAAAAAAAGTCTATCGCGATGTACAATAAATTTTGCAAATACGTCATTTTGTTTTCATTGTTATTGGACTACAACAACAATTCTATGTTTTGTACGTTGTTGTTGTTGGTTTCATTGGTGGCTATCTGCAGCGAGAATCGTTTAGCCACCTGGAAAATATTAAAATAAAAAGGTGGAAATGTTTGTTTTCAGAAGAGAAATGACGATAAGCAAAATGTTTTTTTGAATTTCTTTTAATATTTCTCAATAAATCTAATTTTTTGGAATACATTTTCCGATGAATTTTCTTTGTCTAGAAAAATTTGTGTTGTAAACATATGGTTGAAGTATATTGGCTAATGCCTTTGGCATAAATAAAGATTTGTACGCTTCATATTCATCGTGTCCTTTACTGCAAAGCGAGGGACCATAGAAACCATTTTACTCTTGTTTCTAACTGATACCATATTGCTTTCATTGACGACCATATCAAAGGTGGAGTCGACTCGCACTCATTTCAGATTACCTGAGGCTCGATTATGAAACTCGATATTATAGGTATCGAGTCTAGATTAAAATTCCGATACCCTGGAATGTAGCTATCAATTTAATTTTAATTTTTTATTAAATCGTCAAGAAGATATGTTTATGACTTCATAGACTGCAATCCGTTCTGTGCGACTGTACCGCATGTTTCAGGTGGAAATATTCATCTTTATGCCATTAAATATTTCTATCTAGTTCGCCTTCGTTCTCCACTTCTTTTTCCCACTGTATTGAAATTAAATAGTAGGCAGATGTGACATCATAAATCCTGATTGTGTCTTCTACGCCACACAAATTTATCATCCCGACTCCCATTGTATCATTTTCTGCCTGTCCGATCCAAAGCTCACTACCTAAGTACCTAGATCTTATTTTCGCTTACTTTTCAATTTTCAATTAAATTTGAGAAAGAATTTTTAGTAAAAAATTATAAAACCTATGTATAATAGTTGCATGTTTTCTACCGTAGATTTTTTTTTTAATTTGAAATTTGGTAATAAAAATTTAAAAAATTAACTCGTTTTAAAATCGAATCAAATATTTTAAATAAAACAGTTTTATAATTTCTCTAAATCTATGTATGAACATAGATTACATAATCAAAACCGGAAGCAATCGTGAAGTTACAAAAAAGTGGTGAAACTCTGGCTAACCTATGTAAGACTTCCATAATACTTTCAAAACTTTCGTGAATTTCATCATACTTCCAATGAGGGGGTACCACATGTGGATGTCGTGAGACAACCTCTATGGAAGTCAGGGGACAAATATTTTTCAAGTGATTACTCCCTCGCTTCCAAGGCAACCAAGAGTTCCTTTACATCTTTTAGGCTGCCAAGACATACATAACACATCCAATAACACTTTCATAACACTCCCATAAGGCTTATGTCTTCCTCTTCCAGATGATGTTCAAGACTTTCATGAATTGCATAACTTAAAACTTAAGTCTTTCATAAGACTTCCAAAATCTCCATCATGTCATTCAAAAGATAACTATATTTCGAGGGGGAAATCACTAGACAAAATTGTGTCCCATGATTTCTGATTTTCGAAATGATTTCCGAAATACTTTGTCCCATGATTTCTGTAAGTGGTCTCCTCAGATTTTTACGACTTCCATAGGTCTTATGATATCCACGCTGAAGTGTAGAATTCTCCTTCCCCCCTCTTGGATCCTTCCCAAACTTTGTAGGAAGTATTTCGCGTACACCGGTCGGTAGTATATTAATATTAAACGATCCTTTACAATATCGAATAACTGATGTAATTGTAACATTACGATTTTAATATCAATACCAATAACTAATTTATTATTTTGTATGACTTCGATGGGTTCTCAAAACTACCAAGACTTCCAATACTTTCAAGACTTTCAAAAGACTTCCAACACTTCCAAAAGACTTCCAAGGCTTCTAATACTTTCAAGACTTCCAATGACATCCTAGAGTCCCAAAGACTTCCAAAAACTTTGAAGACTTCCAAGACTTCCAATGACCTCCAAAACTTCTAAAGACTTCTAAGACATCTTTTAATCGCTCCTAGCTCCTACAAAGTTTGGGGAGGATCCAAGAGAGAATTCTACATTGCATTCAAATGATATATGGATAAGAAAATGAAATCAAAGTTTATTTGCTTTTTTTTAAATTGGTAAAAAAAAATAATTGATTTGTTTCTAATTTTCTATATAAAATACGCCCCCATACAAAGTTTCGGGAATATTCTACATATTTGCCGATTTCCATAAAACTTCTTCGTAAAATTTACTTTTTACAGAATTCATTGAGTTTTTCGCATCCCGAACCAATACATTAATTGTATTCTGTCACATTAATCATATATCAATAATATGTAATCGTTTTCCTCTATTGAGTTAACCCTTTCGTGGGCATGTTGGTTTAGTACAGGAACTCTTACTAAGAAATGTTTAAAAATTTAAAAAAATCGAGCAAAATTATGTTGACGGAAAGTGTCGGTATTTAATAAACTCATTAAATATAATATGGCGGCGGTTTCTATAAAAAAACTTGATAGCAATCCACGCGAAAGGGTTAACCAAATTATAACAATAGATTAATTTAAAATATAAACAATTTTTTAAAACGTTTAAAAACAATGTTAAATATTTTAAAAGAAGCGCATTTCTAAACGAAAATATGTGTGGTGAACAAAGAACAAAATAACTGAGAAGAGATCAAATTTCAAAGAATTTTTTTTTTTTTTTAAATCTGCCTAATGGTCAAGAAGTTGATATTTAATTTAATTTATTAAATTTCTTGGTTAGTTATTTTTACCCTTAATTCATATAGGGTTTTTAGCTTTAATTCAGCAGAGACCTCTATGTTTAAAATTAGAAAATTTTAGATAAATATAGTGAACCGTAGAAATTATTTAAATGCATGCCAACGATCCCCGAATTTTCTTTTTCTTTGTGAAAATTAGTAGATTTGTTAAAAACAAAATATTTTTTCCTTTTTTTTAGTAAAAAGAGTGTAAAATTGAAAAGTGAACTTAGAAATATATTTTAGTTAGAGAGACGAAAAACAATAATAAAATATATAATATATTGCCTTTATTTTGTATAATTGTTTTCAGTTTTGGTTTTTTGGTTATTTTTGTTTATAAACATTTTATTTTATAGGTTCATTTTCATGGACTGCCTCGCCACCTCGGCCAAGAAGCCCTGCCCAGTCGCAGACAAGCCTCACACTTTCATGTAAACACTTTAAAAAAGCAAAAAAAAATTATTTTATTCATAAAATTAGAAAGAGATCGTTAGAAAAGAAAAATTCATTTTTAGACATTTACAAAAAATCAAAATTATAGGAGGTTTTTGTTGGATTTAATTTTCTTATCAAAATTTTGCTGCTGCTGCTGTTTTGTGTGGATGATGAGGAAATCATCTACCTATATGGAGAATTCATTGAGTGTGAAAAGATCATTTAAATATTTAGATTTTTTTTTAAATTAACAAAACTAATTTGTATAATTGTTTGGTTTAACGCGTAGGAAGAGTTAAAAAACTTGATTTTAACGGAGTAAAAATTCTGAATAAATTTTGTAATTTAGATTGGATTCTCAGCTTCGAAATTAAGAGCAAATGACTAAATTGACTTTTTCGTTGTTCCATGTGACTTCCATATGGCTTCCACGACTTCCATCTGACTTCCATATGACTTCCATATTACTTCCATGACTTCCACATGACTTCCATATGACTTCCATGAATTCCATGAATTCCATCTGACTTTCATTACTTTCATATGACTTTCATGACTTCCATATGACTTCCATGACTTCCATATGACTTCCATCGAGGTTGTCCCAGGACTTACACATGTGAGTACCCCTCGTGATTTCCTTTAATTTATTTAATTCCGAATAAATGTTGTAAAATCTCCGAAAAAGTTCGCCTAGCATCCAATCAAGTTTACAAAAATTAGGCGGAAGTGTTAATCTAACTCCGAAAAAGTCAAGTTAAAAACTTTTGTTTAAAAAAAACCTGTCATAACATTGGCGCCCAACATTATTCTCCCGCCAACGACCCAGCGATTGGGATAGAACTCTGCAACGCGGCTCAAATGAAAGCTCCACACCTTTTGAAATTATTTAAATATTTTTTCACAACCAAATTCAGCAGCTCAAAACTCTAAATGTTCGGAAACAAAATAAGAAAATTGAATTTCCCAAAAACAACCGATCAACAAAATTTTCCGTTTAGATATCAGAGAGATCGCAATTAAAAATTTATGAATATTTTGATTTGATATTTTTTATTTATTTTATAATTTTTGAATTTTATCTTTTGAAATATAAACACCACAAGTGCCTTTTGTAGTAGACATCTCGCTAAAAAGCTTTTTTTGAATTTATTTTATATAATTTAAACACTCAGTTTTTTCCGTTTTTATCAGAATGCGTTGACGCACACATATTTTTCAACACAGGGAAATCATTTGTTCAATTCAATTAAAGTTTAAGGTTTTTGCTTTGTTTAAAATAAAAATTTATTAATTTTTTCTAATTTTTCCCCACACAAAATTTCCGCGATTTTTCGTAAATTGAAAATGACCGAAATTGTAGCACCAACATCTGGTACAACACCGACGACGGTAGCTGTTACGGCTGGCCCGACAAGTGTTGCAGCAGCTGCATTGGGTGTAGTTGCCACAACGACTCCAGCGCCACCAGATCTACCGGTCTTCACATGTCCGCGACGGCCAAATTTGGGACGCGAGGGGCGTCCGATCCTGTTGCGTGCCAATCACTTTCAAATAACCATGCCACGTGGTTATGTGCATCATTACGACATTAACATACAGCCGGACAAGTGTCCGCGCAAAGTTAATCGAGAAATTATCGAGACAATGGTACAAGCTTATAGCAAAATATTCGGTGTGCTAAAGCCGGTATTTGATGGCCGGAATAATTTGTACACACGTGATCCGTTGCCGATTGGAAACGATCGCATCGAGTTGGAGGTTACGTTGCCGGGTAAGTAGAGGGGTTAAATTAAGTTAGTAGTTTACATAAACTTAGGAGTCATTCGAATTTTGAACATTTTCTAAAATTATTCCAAGGAATTCAGAGCGAAGAATTCGAAGTGAAAAGAATCGCGTTTTTTTTTTTTAAGATTTATCGCAAATTTTGAAACAGTTCCAAGGAATTTTGACTGTGGAGAATTTTGCTCAAGATTTTTAGGATTTTTGCGTTAATTTCGCTTCAATTTATAAGAAATTACCTAAAGATTTCTTGGGAAGTCGGAAAAAATTCCATGGAATTTCGACTATACAATTTTTGATGATTTGTTGGGAATTCTTGCGAATTTTAAAACAATTTCAAAGAATTCTGACTCATTTTGAAAACAAATTAAATTTAATTTCGGAACAATTTCACCAAATCTTCTGATCCAAAGAATTCTGAAGTGTTTTCCAAGAGGAATTCGATTAATGTTAACTAATAATAACATTCTTCTAACTATAGGCGAGGGCAAAGATCGCGTTTTCAGAGTATCGATAAAATGGATGGCCCAAGTTTCGCTATTCAATTTAGAAGAAGCGCTAGAAGGTCGCACCCGACAAATTCCATATGACGCAATATTGGCACTGGATGTTGTAATGCGCCACCTTCCCTCAATGGTCTACACGCCAGTGGGTCGCAGTTTTTTCAGTTCACCCGATGGCTACTATCATCCGTTGGGCGGTGGTCGTGAAGTATGGTTTGGCTTTCATCAAAGTGTGCGCCCGTCACAATGGAAAATGATGTTGAATATCGATGGTAAGTTAAAAACGGTTCAAATTTCGTCAAATTCTGATTTTCGTCTGACCTTTTATAGTGTCGGCAACGGCCTTCTACAAAGCACAACCGGTCACCGATTTTATGTGCGAAGTTCTGGACATCCGTGATGTGCTAGAGCAACGCAAACCGCTGACCGATTCACAGCGTGTTAAATTTACAAAAGAAATAAAAGGTCTTAAGATTGAGATTACCCATTGTGGTACGATGCGACGAAAATATCGTGTGTGCAATGTGACACGACGACCAGCCCAAATGCAATCGTAAGATGGTTGAGGTTTTGTTTTGTTCGTCCTAAATTTTTTCTCGCTCTTTTAGATTCCCCCTACAATTAGAAAATGGACAAACAGTCGAGTGTACAGTGGCCAAATATTTCCTGGATAAATATAAAATGAAGTTGAAACATCCGCATTTGCCATGTTTGCAAGTCGGCCAAGAGCATAAGCACACATATTTGCCACTTGAAGTGTGCAATATTGTGGCTGGTCAGAGATGCATTAAGAAATTGACGGACATGCAAACGTCGACAATGATTAAGGCAACGGCCAGATCGGCACCTGATCGGTAAGTTTAGTTACGTTTTGGTCTAACTATTTCAAGGAATTTTGAAACAATTCCAAGAAATTTTCAAGAGAATTACGAACATTTTGCTGAAGATTTCTCGGGAGTTTTAAAACAATTCTAAGAAATTCCGACTCAAGAGAATTGCGGAAATTTTGAAGAATTCTCGGGGATTAAATATATTTTTTTTTAATTTTTAGCGAACGTGAAATCAACAATTTGGTACGACGTGCCGACTTCAACAACGACGAATATGTACAGGAATTCGGTTTGACAATTTCCAATAGCATGATGGAAGTGCGTGGCCGTGTCTTGCCACCACCAAAACTTCAATATGGCGGCCGTGCAGCCACTCAACCAATGGGACAAGTATGTTTGCTCTTTAATCTGAACATTTCTTCTTTTCTCCATCAAATTTTACCAAATACCTTTTTCCATCTTTTGAACTAGACATATTAAACTTTAGATAGACTTTGTTTCCTTCACAGAATAAGGTGAGCCTGGCATCGCCCAACCAAGGTGTTTGGGATATGCGAGGCAAACAATTTTTCACTGGCGTCGAGATTCGTGTGTGGGCGATTGCATGCTTTGCACCACAACGAACCGTACGCGAAGATGCTTTACGTAATTTTACGCAACAATTGCAAAAGATTTCCAACGATGCTGGTATGCCAATAATCGGGCAGCCATGTTTCTGTAAATATGCTACAGGCCCGGATCAGGTGGAGCCAATGTTTAGATATTTGAAAAATAGTTTTAATGCACTGCAGCTGGTTGTTGTTGTGCTGCCCGGAAAGACACCTGTTTATGGTAAGCAAAGTCAAAATCGTCTCCTTTTTTGCCTTTTAATACTGTTTTCTTGTAGCCGAAGTTAAACGAGTCGGAGACACAGTGTTGGGCATGGCCACACAATGTGTACAAGCGAAAAACGTGAACAAGACGTCACCGCAAACATTATCAAATTTATGTTTAAAAATTAACGTTAAGTTGGGTGGAATTAATTCAATTTTAGTGCCATCGATAAGACCAAAGGTACGTTTTTTTAGATTTAGATCTTTTTTAGGACATTTTATATTCTTTTAAGTGATTTTAGAACACTTTAGGACCCTTTAAACAATTTTAGAACGTTTTAACACCCTCTAATTTTAAGCTATTTTAGAACAATTTTAGGACATTTTTAACTCTGCTTAACTGATAATATTTAACAATTTCAGGTATTTAATGAGCCGGTCATATTTTTGGGTGCCGATGTAACGCATCCGCCAGCCGGCGACAATAAGAAACCATCGATTGCGGCCGTTGTCGGTTCGATGGACGCTCATCCATCGCGCTACTCGGCAACCGTTCGCGTGCAACAACATCGTCAAGAGATCATCCAGGAGCTGAGTAGTATGGTTCGGGAATTATTGATAATGTTTTACAAATCAACTGGAGGCTATAAACCACATCGTATTATTCTGTATCGTGATGGTGTGTCAGAGGGACAATTTCCGCACGTCCTGCAGCACGAACTGACCGCCTTGCGTGAGGCATGCATTAAATTGGAGGCCGACTATCGACCGGGTATTACGTTTATTGTTGTACAAAAACGTCATCACACTCGGCTATTCTGTGCCGACAAGAAAGAGCAAAGTGGCAAGTCGGGTAACATACCCGCGGGCACAACAGTTGACGTTGGCATTACCCATCCAACGGAATTCGACTTTTATCTGTGCAGTCATCAGGGAATTCAAGTAATTTCGTTTACCGTTAATTTCCCGAACTTTAAATTAATTAAATCATTTTCCTTCTTTTCACTAGGGAACAAGTCGCCCCTCCCACTATCATGTTCTGTGGGATGACAATCATTTCGATTCAGATGAACTTCAATGTTTGACATATCAATTGTGTCATACGTATGTACGGTGCACGCGATCCGTATCAATTCCAGCCCCAGCATATTATGCACATTTGGTGGCGTTTAGGGCAAGGTAAGTTGGAAGAAGGAAGTTCTTCTAAAATTAGAAGAAACATTTTTTTACTAAAAACTTAAAAAGTCACTTAATGATTTGACCTGAAGAGAGAGATTTACGAGTTCCAAGTATTTTAAGAACATTTTTATCCGTTTTTGGACATTTTTATTCATATTAGAACATTTTAATCCATTTTTAGAAATTATCAGACGTTTAAATGTAATTTTAGACCATTTTAGGACATTTTTTTTTCATTTCTGGTTTCCAAGAATAATAAAAATAAATATGACGAGTTTTTTCAAGATGGCGGCTTTTTGAGTCATTTTAACACTTGTATCTCAGTAATTTATAAACCGATTTGCTTAAAACAAAGTTTGTGAAATAAAGAAAATCGATTATTTTGCCTGAAGTATTCTCGAACAAATTCTTAAAATTATTATTTTTTAGTCTGCCATCTTGAATAATTCCGCCATATTGAACATATTTTCCATTTTGGATATTTTACTTGGAAACGTTGTCAAAAATCTTAATAATAATAAATTGGTTTTAACAACCAAGTCAGAGACTGAAATGTCTTCATTTAAAAAATATCATTCAATTTAGTAAAACTATTATTAATTTAAATTTTATTTCCAACAGATATCATTTAGTAGAAAAGGAACACGACTCTGGCGAAGGTTCGCATCAAAGTGGCTGTTCGGAGGATCGAACACCCGGCGCAATGGCTCGGGCCATAACTGTTCACGCAGACACCAAAAAAGTTATGTATTTTGCATAAGAAAATCGAAACGAATCAAAATCAATTTTTAAAATAATTTTAAAAACACTCGAGTACAAGGACCAAAATCGGCGTGAAATCGCCTCGACTCACTCACGACCCACAGCCAAACAAATTTTTAATAACATTTTTTTTCTCCCTTAATATTCTCTCTGTTATTATAATTTTTAAAAATAATATTCAAACTCAATATGTGCAAGTGTGCAATACACACACACACTAATAAGGTATTTATGAAAAACATTTTATTTTTTTCTAATTTTAATGTTAATTTTAAGATTTAAAAAAATTTTCATTTTAATATTGTGAGACAAAACAAAATTAAAGAAATTTTAGTAGAGCGAAATGGACATTTCGCTAAAAGATTGTATATATTTTTTGTTGTTGCTTCCAATTTAGTTTTTAAAAATATTAAAAATCAAAAATCACACATTTCGACCAAACTTATGGGTTAAAAGAAGAAAAAAATCTTTTAATTTCCTAATTATTTACAAAAAAAGCTTTTTATTTTAATATTTTACAAAATATCTATCTAAAAAATAATTTTAAAAATATTTTCCAAAATATTAAAAAAAAAATAATAATTTTAAAAATATAAAAAAATTAAATTATTTTTTTCAAAAATATTTTTTTAAAAAATATATACAAAAGTTTGCTCCATTAAAACAATTAGAAATTACACTAAACATTATCTCCCAATTTATTGCCTTAGGATATTTATAAATATTTGCTCCAAAAAAACCCCCCTAAACACCAAACTTAACGATCATTTTAATTTTTTTAATTTTTGAAATGAAAAAAATACATTTTAGAAATAATTAGTTTTAGTTTGAAATTTATGATGCTAATTTATCGATAAATAATTTAAAAAATTATTCGAAAGAAACAAATCCAAAATTGTCTCGGCTATTGCGTTGACTGTTGTTAGAAGTTTGCCATAAATCGTGCGATTTTATCACTAAAGTCACTTTTGTTTTTAATTAATCTTTGATGTTATCGTGATATTTTTTAATTAGTATTCAATAATTTTATATTTTTCAATTTTTTTGTAATAATTTTACTTAAAAAAACGAATTTTCAACTAGTATGTTTTATTACTAAAGTCCAAATAAAATAGAATTTTGAAAAAATATACAAAAAATGATAAATATTTCACTTCCATATGAATTACGTTTTATCACTCAAGACCGTTGATTGATTTTTATGAAAAAATCGAAAATTTTTATATAAAATTATGAAATTAAACAATTTTGTTGTTGTAGTTTTGTGGATTTTATCTGCATTTAGTTGAAAATATTCATTTCTCGTTATCTCTTCTGTTTTATTACTAAAAACTTGTTTGTTGAAGAAAATGTTGATAATGAAAAGAAAAGAAATGATGATGAATAACGAAATTAATTAGTTTTTGCGATTACGTTGATTTCTTGGAAGAGTTTAGTTTAAAATATTCAGTTTTCGTCAACTATTATGTTTTATCCCTAAAGACCATTGGATTTATTTTGAAGAAAAACGATTTTTTTTTATAATTAAATATGAAATTAAATAGTTTTTTTAAATTATTTATGATGTTTTTTTCAACCATTCAGTTTTCGTAATCTATGTTTTATCACTAAAGTCCAACATTAACAGATTAACGAATAAGCGTGATTTTTTTTTTCAAATCAGATAAGATAACATCCAATCAAATTATTAAATATTTTTAAATCAATTTTACCATTTCTCGTCCAAAAGAACTTGCCACCAACGCGCAGTCAACGTAGGAGTCATTAAAAAAAGTCATCCTTACGATATTTATAGTTATAGCTTCAAATATTCTATAGAGAGTACCTTTTTATTTATTTCAATATTATATTTATATACAACAATGCCAATTTATTAATTATATACCTAAAGGTCATCAAGAAAAAAGAACTGAAAAGCGATTCGGTCTCTTGTAAACCAAACAACTGCTAAAAGAATTTAAACAAATAAAATCAAGAGTAAATTTTTCTAATTTTTTTGTATTCAAGACAATTTTTAATAATTTTTAATTTAATTTATTTAAAAAATCTTCAGCATTAATATTAATTATTATTAATAAATTTATGAAGAAAGAAAGAAAAAACAGTCAAATTATATTACGAATTACTGCCAATTGCTATACAATTTTATTTGGTCATTATATAGTAGAGTGATAAAAAATTTCTTTCTTTCTTAATTTATTTATCTTGTTTGAAACAATCAATGTGATTTGATATTTTCGAAATATGCTTGTACGCAATAGTGAGACTTAAAAAAAAAGATTTTCAGAACGCAATTCAGATTTTTTTTAATTTTTCATACATAAATTTGAAACAAAAACTTGTTTACAAATTAATTTAAAAATATTTTTAAATTATGAAATGGTAATTATGCAATAACACAACCTAGAATTAGTGTTATTTTATTCATAAAAAATTAACTTTTGAAGTTTTTTTAAATATGCCATCTATTGGTTATTTTTGAATATATAAAAGTCGAGAATACAGTTAGCTTTTAGACTATTTGTTTAGATAGCGTTATGAATTCATATAATTTTTTTGTGTCACTATTGCATAAGCGTAACGTTAAATTACCCCCAATAAAAGAAACAAGCACAACATTATTTCAATTTAAACAAAAAAAAAGTAGCAATAAATTTTAAGAAACAATTTTCTTTTTAGTTTTTAAGAGTACTTAGTAGTTAATAAGAAAGAGAGAATATATAATATTATTAAAATATTTAAATTTACTAAAAATCTAGTTATTCACCACAATGCGATACAGAAATGATTTAAATTTCAAATTATACAAAAACACAAAACAAAACAGTTGCTCTATATACAGTGCATTATATTTGTTCGAAAAAAATATAAATTAATTTAAAAGAAAAACGACGTCTCAAGAAACTAACTTCTATTCAATGTAATTTTAATGACAACAAATAAATCACTCGTAATGCCCACACATGTTATTTACAACAACTAGAAATTAAGTCTTAATACAAAAAAAAAACAAAAGTCAAAATATGAAAAAAAAACCCACTGATGATAATGAAAAAAATGTGCGAAACGTAATCAAAAAAACATTCAATCTACTTTATACAAATCTCGATATTATTTTTAAATTAGAAAAAATGGTGAAATTTTTATTTTAAATTATACAATTTTTATTGTACCTAGATCCTTTTTTTAAATAGCAGAGCTATTTAAATAGGTTGTTTTACAATTTTACACGCAAGAAATAGATACGCGAGAGTTTTAGCAGATGAAATTCATGTACCAAAAAAAAACACACATAATATGAATGTAAGATATTTTCAAACTCACAATTAGCTATTAAGAAGATAAAAAACAGATCATTTTTTTCAATTTTTCTCAATTTTTAATTTATTTTTTAGGAAATTGAGAAAAATGTTTCAAAATAACATATTATAGGAAATTATAGCAACGTATAGATGGAATTTTTTGAGGTAATATTTTTTGGAAGAGGGGATTTTTTTCTACTCTTATTAAATTGTCTTTTAATTGTTATCTTATCGAAATGGTAACAAAAAATTCAATCCCAGACTATACGACCATAAAAAACTCACCTAAAATTTTAACATTTAGTCGAATCCGTCTACTGGTAAAAAACTCCCTATAACTATGCAAAAAAAATTTCAGCTATTTTTAGTTTTACAAGAAAGATTGTATGGAAGTAAGTATACAAAATCTAATCTATACAAAGTCATTGCAAATAGCAATTTTTTTTGCCAAATTGTCTGCCATCTTCTCAAACAGATTTCTGCCTCTACAATGAACTAAAAATATTGTCGGCCATCTTCTCAAACAGATTTCTGCCTCTCCAATGAACTAAAAATATTGTCGGCTATTCTCAAACAGAATTTTGCCTCTACAATGAACTAAAAATATTGTCGGCCATCTTCTCAAACAGAATTTTGCCTCTCTACAATGAAATCAAGCTCATAAAATCGTATCTCAAATTTTCAAAAGCTACTACAGGTTATTATTATACTGTACTCGTATACGCCAAAGGTTTAAATCCTGCTCCACTCAACAACAATTTTTTTTTAAATTTACAAACCTATAGTCAAATCAAATTTGACTTTAAAAAAAATTCCATCTATATTTTGATTCTATAGTTGTATGATTCGATCTTTTATTAAAAAAAAACACTTATCGATTAGTAATAAACAATTTTTATTTAAAACATAAATATTTCACATGTATTCTTAAATAAATTTTAAGTTCTCTGACCATTAATATTATAAAATTAAAAAAAAAACTACAACACCACAAGCTGTATCAAATAATAACATTAGATTTAAAAAAAAAACTAACACAACAGAATTCCATGAGTCGGTTATAGTGTTGCAAACATAAATTTAAAAAATTTAAATTAAAAAAAAATTAACAAAACAAAAACAAGGGATTTAAAAAGCTTTTAATTAATAATAATAAAGAAAACAAAAATCAAGAATAACAATTAGAAATTTAAGTTAATAAACTATATACTAATAAAGAAACACAAAAAATGCAATTGTTCTAAAAAAAAATATTTTAAAGACAAAAAACGTTGACAAACTGCTACCAAAATATCAAATATAGTGAGAGACGCAAAAAAGGGTTATAATATTTATATAGAATATGTATTTTGTTGATTTCTATTTAATATGAAGTAGTAATTAAGATCATTATTAATAATAATAATTATAGAATATAGAGATCAGTCAATATCTAGAATTAATTATAAGTAAATTGTAGAATTTATAAATGCGGGCTTTTCTTAAATTTTGCATTTTTTCTTCTCATGTTTTTGGCTATATACAAGGAGAAGGAATGCACAATTTAAAAAAACTACAAAACTTGCACTTGCTAAAATTAATATGGAAGCTATCATAGCTGAAAAAAAAACTAATTATAATTTCGAGAGACAATATTTTCGTATTATAATTTCAGCTCTTCCGTTTTCAATCTAATTACAAAAAGTGGAAAATTTTAGAAATTTCGAAAATCGATTTTTGATTCTTTGAACATAGATGGCGTAATACAAACGCCATCTATGTTGTACATTTATGTTAATTTTACAAACACTGTCACGTGTATTTTCGGTCTTTACAAAAATATTTCTTCTCTTTTTAACGCATTAATAATATTTTCTGTTCAACTTCTTTGAGTTACCCAAACTGTTAACTTATTTACTACTGTATGCGAGATAGTCAATATTCCAGTTGTCATGTGGTATTGCATGATGAAAGTACATAATTTCTGAGATTTTCTAGTAGCTATAGTACTTTTTGATTACATTTGTTTAAAAATTGTGGAAAGTACTAGATATAAGAAGAAAATGTCAAAAATTATCTACTTTCATCATGCAATACCACATGATAACTGGAATTTCGACTATCTCGCATATAGAGTAGCAAAGCTAGAGTTTGTGTAACTCAATTTGCGTTAAAAAGAGAAGAAATATTTTTCTCATGACCAAACGGCGCGTGATTTTCGAAATTAATTGTGATTTCTGAAATGTTTGCCGTGATTTCTACATTGTTTTGTGATAAGTATCTGGAATTCGAAATGATTTCTGATTTTCGTGGTTTCTTCTGAAATTATATCCGTAATTTCTGAAATAATTCTAAATGTTTCTGATTTCCAAAATAAATTATGTGATTTTCGGAATTATTTTCGTGATTTCTGAAAATATATGCGTGATTTTAGAAATTATTTCTAAATTTCGAAATGATTTCTAATATATGAAATGATTTACTTGATTTTCGGGATAGCTTTGATTTCTGAAATTATTTCCGTGATTTTTAAAAATATTTTGATTTCCGAAATAGTTTCCGTGGTTTTGGAAATAATTTCTGATTACCAAGATTTCCGCAATGATTTACTTGATTTTCGAAAGGATTTCTGAAATTATTTCTGTGATTTTTCAAAATATTTTGATTTCTGATAAGATTTAAGAAATAATTTCCGTGATTTTGGAAATAATTTCTGATTACCGAGATTTCCGTAATGATTTACTTGGTTTTCGAAAGGATTTCCTGTGTTTCTGAAATATTTCCAAGAATAAATTTCTGAGCAAAATTATTTCTGTTGGTTTCTGAAATAATTTTCGTAATTGACAAAATTTATTATTAAATTATTTCTGTAATTTCAGAAATTATTTCTGTAATTTCAGAAATTATTTCTGTAATTTTAGGAATTATTTTTGTAATTTCTGAAATGATTTCCATGATTTCTAAAAAATCAGAATTTTGATAAGATTTCTTTCTTTTTTCGAAAGGATTTTCGTGGGTTTTGATTAAAATTATTTCTGTTTTCAGAATTTAGTTTTGAAATGATAAATTCTGATTCCCGAAATTATTCCGTTTTTTCTGAAAATATTGTCGTTGTTTCTGTAATGATTTTCGCGTATTTCTGAAATAAATGCTAATGATTTCTGATTTCCAAAATAACTCACTGATTTTCAAAATAATTTCCGTGATTCCAGAAATAATTTCCGAGATATTTGAAAAATTATTTCCGAAATGATTTTCGTGGTTTTTGAAATTAAATTTCTGAGTTTTTAAATAATTTCTGATTTATAAAATAATTTACGTGATTTCCGAAATTATTTACATGATTTCCTAAATAATTTCCGTGATATCTGAATTCCGAAATTAGTTAACTTAATGAACTCCTAGTTGTGGTTTGCTAAAACCAGCAATTTTTTTTTCAGCAATCCTTCAATCTTAAAAAAAAATACAACAAACTGAATCGGGAAAAATATTCAATATTTTTAAAACATCGTTTTTCTAAAAATAAAATTTATTTTAGTTACGTATGATTCTTCCGAAAAAATAATCAACAAAACGTTTTTAATATTTCTCAAGTGCATGTCGCTCGAAATCGGTTTAAAAATTAAAATTTTAAAAAACATTTGCAAGTAATTAATAAGAAACAATTTAAAATACGTCATATACACTATAAATGTTGCTTTAAATATTATCTTAAATGAAATATAAATTATAATAAAAAAACAATTAAAAAATCCTTTTTTTTAAATTGTGATACTTTGTGCGAGTTTGATATGAGTACAGCTTGGATATTTTACCCGAAAACATTAAAAAAAACCATAATTCTAACATTGAATTAAATTAAAAAAAAAATCATTTTAAAATTGAATTAAGACCATCTAAGACAAATTTTAGTCTGTGGGTCAATAAATTATTACAAAAAATATTTAATTAAATAAAAAAACTCGCCAACCTATTACATTTTTTGCCTTTAGTTAAATAAAATTAAAAACCCTCTTAAATAAAATGATATTTTTTAACAAAAATCTAAAAAATTTATAAAAATAAAAGCCGGGAAATTAAATTTAAAAAACAAACAAACAAAAAACTTCTCTAAATTTAGGGGCGCTAACCAACACATCTATATATTTAATAAACTCATGAAAAAAATATCTAATAATTAAAATTTGTAAATATTTTTTTTTTATTAAATCAAATTTAATATTAAAAAAAAAATCATTAAAAGCCCATCTAAAAAAATATCTTAAGAAACTTCATAATTTATTTTTTAACTTAATAGTTGTTTTAAATTAAATAACAAATTAATAAAAAAAACTAAAAAAAAACTCTGAGTGTTAAATTCAATCATAATTATGAAAAAATAAAAATAAAAAATAGATTAACATAAAAAACTCTGTCAACATCAATATGAAATAAGGCATAAATTTTATCTAAAAAGGTCGCATTTAGTATTTAAGATAAATTAAATTAATTAAAAAAAGAACCCGTGTCACCACCCTCTGCAAATATATGGAAAATTAATTATTAATTAAAAAAAACAAATTATTTAAATATAAAAAGGTATAAATGTAAAAGAATTAACTGCATTTTTTAAATTATTTTTATTTGATTTTAAAATTGTTTTCGGGTCGTTAATATCGGGCGAAACATTCTACAAATATTTTGTTCCGCAAAATTATTTGATGCACGCTTTGTGCAATATTGCATTCAATTTGCATCTGAATGCACGTAAAATACTTGTCTGATTCAAGTTCAAATTGAATTCAATAATGCATACAGTAAGGCCTCACAAAAAATGTACTCAAATTTGCATGTAAATTTTAAAAATGGCGGATCGCCCATATCTCAAAAACTAGAGCTGCTAGAAAAAAAAATGGTTGCCATTTTCGGATTCAGCGACCCCAAATTTCCCTTAAACAGTTTGATTTAACCCAGAAAATTTCAAAAAGTGTCTTTTGTTGAGTAGTGTTACAGTCTTGTATATAAAATTTAAAAATGTTTAATTTAGCTGCCCAAAGATGTCGCCACTGAAATTCGCTCTCATTGTGTGACTATATAATAATATAAGACAATGGCACCACGTATCGTTCTTAATTAGATGTCCGCCACTGTATATTCGATTTAATTGTACATACACCTTGGACCAGTAATTGTAACACACGCGTTTCAGAAGATAATATTATAGTCATTAATCATTATATATATAAATCGATGATAAACATCCTAAAATTATTTTCGTTTAATTTTGTGAAAATTCATAAATTGACTAATGGCCTCATATAAATTTTGCATTACATAGTCACCACAAATTGGTTCTGCTTTTTTGGGTATCATTTGTGATATAATTGTTTATAGAGAATATATTGATTATATCTCTATAGGCAAGCCAAAATTATACATTGATTTTATATAGAGAAGTTAGAACTTTTGTTAAAAGCGGTTGAGATTCTGGTGCTGAAATGTTCCTTGTTTATATATTTTTATTTTGGTCCTTGCTTGACCCAACGGTGTCGGATCCAATTGTATATTGTTTAATAATTATAATACATTTTCAGTTTCAGTTTTATTTTAATAATTTTTAGTTAGAAATGATCCAAGAAAATGGTTACAAAGCCGAATTACATTCGGTCATCACCGAAGATAAGTATATTCTAAATTTTCATCGAATTCCACCGAAACAGCACACCGATAAAGTTGTGTTTTTCATGCATGGACTTGCCTCATCGGCGGCCGATTGGATTTTACTTAATCGTGGACAATCACTTCGTAAGTTTAATTAATTTTTATTTAAAAAAAAAACAAATGAATGTAAGGTTCAGAAAATGTGGTGGACATATTTTTCAATTTTCACAATTTCATTCCAATGGATAAAATGCGATCATGTCGAACATTTTAAATATTTTTTGAAGTAAGTAAACAATTCTGATTTATGGCTTGATATAAAACGAAGGGTTGGGGCTTATTTTCGTGGTGAATATTTTTTCCTATACTATTACGTTTTGTCGTATAAAATTTAAATACACCTCAAATTGTTGTTGTTTTCTGTCCAAAACGTCGTTGTTTTTAAAGGGTCAAACCGTTCTACAAATGTGGCAAAATTGTATATAAAGTGTTTGGAAAGATTATTAAAAAATATCATAATTTGTTGTTGTATATTGACACGCATAATTATGTTTTTGTGTATAACATTAGAGACCAGACAGTTTAATCATAATTAAATAATATACGATGTATATAGGTGCGGGTGCAAAGTTTATCTATTTTATATCCGTTAGATTATTTTTTTGAATAATTTGCGCGGCCTTTATTATAATAATGTTCTATATTATGTATATGTACTTCCTATATGCGAAGATACTATCTGATTGTATCTTGTGTTATTCTATAATTTCGCTAATTTATTTAATTTTAACCGCAGAGGCATATCCGCAAAAAAAAATAATAATTTAAATATTGTAATGAATTATAGATACATCTACAGAAAATGTCATCAATTTTTACTTTCTACTTTCATCGGGCAATACCACATGATAACTGGAATTTACAGTATCAAAGCTATATAGAGTTTTATAACTCAAAAAAGCAGAACAGACAATATTATTAATGCGTTAAAAGCAGAAGAAATATTTTTTTCATGATGAAAATTTAAAAAAAACACCTAACGGTGTTTGTAGAATGAACTTATCACATGATAAATTTCCAACTTTGAAATGTTTATGACGACATTTGAATGTCTATCGGCTATATGAAATATTATATGCAGATGTGTTTTTTTTGTTTGACTGCGATTGCTATAGAAATCACTTTAATTCGTTCATTTTTTGCATCAAAATCTGTTGATTTTAGATTTTGAAAAAATCGCCATGTATAGTCCACAATTTTATTTGTCCGTTTTCTGACTATTTTAGAATCTCAGGAATTCGTTAGAGAATCGTTAGGAGATGTAAAAAGACTGCGATTGCTATAGAAATAAGTTTAATTCTTTTATTTTTTCCATCAAAATCTTTTTATTTTAGATTTTGAAAAAAATCCCCATGTATAGTCCACAATTTTTTTTCTGTTTTCTGACTATTTTAGAAAAATAGGATTTCGTTAAGGAATCGTTAGGGGATGTAAAAAGACTGCGATTGCTATAGAAATAAGTTTAATTCGTTAATTTTTTCCATCAAAATCTGTTGATTTTAGATTTTGAAAAAAATCCCCATGTATAGTCCACAATTTTTT
>JANSTW010101999.1:0-17982 GCA_027564275.1 Diadocidia ferruginosa | reverse complement strand
TTTTTCTAGACTTTTAGTATGTTAAAAAGATACTTCCAAAGAACCAAAAAAAATTTACTTTGTCTCTGTGGGAAATACTTCCACCTTTCATCATTTTTTTTCGTAGATCTCCTCTACTAATAGACACCAAATGCAATCTTAGATTATGCAGAACCACTAATAACTCACTCTTACTACAAATTGGCGAAATCCGACTACTGGAAAAAAACTTTTCCAATATTCTCACATTTTTACAAACCAAAATTCGTATTCACCTTTGACCTAGAGACCTAAAATGCAATCTTAGAGTGTAAGACCACTAAAAACTCGACTCCATTAAAATTTAGCCAAATACGTCTACTGCTAAAAAATGTCTATATATTGTTCGACCATTTTTACCAAAAAAATCGTATGGGGGGCCCCTTTCCCTTTGACCTAGAGTCTCCAAATGCAATCTCAGAACTACAAATCTCTTCAAACTCACACCCACAAAACTTTGTTACAATCCGTCCACTGGTGTAGAACTATATTATATTTATATTATTTTGCTGACAGACGGACAGACGGACAGACACTTTTTTGTTTTTAGTTTTTCTGAATCACGGCATTATAAAATAAGAAAAAACATGTTCCCGACAATTTTACCATTTTGACCTAAATTAAAGATTGTACAGTTGTACTATTTAAAACCATCTGCACTTAAATATTAGAAAATTATTTATTGAATTTTTAATTCGTTATACAAAATGATCAAAATAAATTATAAGAAAAAACTGAATGAAAATGAAACTCATTTTGAAACAAGACATTCTAAGCCTTAACTAATTTAATGTCATCCAATTGTTTGACCTGTGGATAGAATCGTTGCAATGCATTTGGTAAATAGTTGACGGAGCCATCTAATGCTACACCCTTTGGATTCTCCACCATTATGGTGGTGTCTCGGCCATTGTGCGAAGCATTAATAAATTTAACGTACGGACTGGTCGTAAATTCAATTTCATACTTCGACTTTGTAATGGTTGGTTTGGGCGAAACAAACAAGGTTTTGCCGTTTAAATCGTTGGTGACGCTGGTAACTGCGGCGCCTTCAGTTGTAAACAGGTAAATTTGACGATCATACAAACGGAACAAGATATTTATTTCTCTCAAGAGTTCGGTAAAGTTAAGATATTTGCCGGCGGAATTTTGAAGCAAAATTGTGCCGCATTTATCCGACCACACCAAATTGATCCAATCGACATTGGGTAGAATTTCGTTTTTATTTGCCAGCGAAATGTAAATCTGCAATTCAACTCCCTTAATGTCGAATTTCTCATCGATAACTTTGTGCTTGATTGGCACGTTGGCGTCAAACTCGATAAATGCTGATTTGATGGTTGATTGAATGAAATCATTGTGAGATTTAGCCACCTTTGCCACAACATTGTCATTGAAGAGTCTGTAGACAACTGTGACCGGATCGGTTGGAACTAATTGAGCTTTTTTCTTTAATTTTTGTACACGATTTATTATTTCACGTGCAATGCCCTCCTCGTGTAAATCATCGCCAGGCGTCAGGTCCATCAGTACTAACACATCATTATCGCTGTGCGCTTCATATTTGCTCAATTCACTGCCAACAGCGCCGTCCAGGCAATAGATAACTCGAACCTCGTCCAATTCGACACGATTGCCCAATATGTCGAAGAAACCATTCGAAAGATGTTGCTCAATTTCAGTGTCTGACAATTTTTTTATTGCGGCCATAACATCTTTGAAGACAGCCTTCAAGCGCAGGCCCAACTTCTTGTGATCCGGTTCAGCACGCAATTGTACGCCATAACGATGCTTATCGGCACAAACTGTCAACTTACGTACGTTTAATTCGCCCAACACAAAGTCCTCCAACGATTCAATGTCACGTAAATATTGCTCGTTTTTATGGATCACAATAACCTCGGGCACTGGATACTTAACCGGAAGTGTTTTCCTGTCACGCATGACACGTCCCAATTCAATGACACTTTGCATATGCGTAACGGCTCGTTCGACGTCCGGTCGCATAAATGCTTGATAGCCGGTCGGCATCATTTGATAATGAACACTTTCCGAATTACTTTGAGGATTTAATTTTATCAAATATTGATACATAAATTCGGAAAGATATGGCGTAAAGGGAGCCATCATCTTGACCATTGTTTCCAGCACACTGAACAACGTGTCCAACGAAGCGATGCATTGTTCGCGTCCATATTCGCCCTTAATGCGACGACGATTCAAACGCACATACCAATTGGTCAGCTGATCAATGAATTTCGTAAGTCGTGGAATGACCGTGTACAGTCGATAGGATTTCATTTCCTGGGCCACAAAGTCCAACAAGGATTCCTTAAACGATGTAATCCAAATGTCCATCGTACTCGTTTCACGATTTTTCAAATATCGCTCACGATCAAATGCATATTTAACATTTTCCTCCTTTACAAAACGGTCGATATTTTGAAAAAGAAACCTAAACGCATTGTACCACGGCAGAAAGACATCTTTGATGACATCTCGAACGCCTTCCTCTTTGAAACGTAAATTCTCAGCACGAACAACGGGCGAGTTGATCAAATATAGGCGTAAAGCATCGGCACCATGTTTGTTCACCACTTCCATTGGATCCGGATAGTTTTGTTTACGTTTTGACATTTTCTGGCCATCGGCGGCCAAAATCAAACCGTTGGCAATGACATTTTTGAACGGCGCCTTATTAAACAGAGCCGTCGATATGACCAACAGTGTATAAAACCAGCCACGAGTTTGATCAATTCCTTCGGCAATAAAATCGGCCGGAAAACGATTAAGCAAATCGTTTGCATTCTCAAAGGGATAATGCATTTGTGCCAATGGCATCGAGCCTGATTCAAACCAACAATCAAATACTTCGGTGATACGACGTAGTGGCGGATGACCTGGTCGCTTTGAGGGAATTTCAATTGAATCGATTGACTCCCGGTGTATATCGGTAATTTTTGTCGCACTATATTTTTGCAACTCCTCAATGCTGCCGATACAAACGACCTCTTCACCGTCTTCACTAATCCACAACGGAATCGGTGTGCCCCAGTATCGATTACGACTTATGGCCCAATCACGTGCATCCCGTAACCAGTTGCCAAAACGTTTTTCCTTCACAAAATCGGGCACCCAATACGTTGACTTATTACTGTCCAACAATGCACCGGACATTTGTTCGACCCGCACAAACCAAGAAGGGACGGCTTTGTACAGTAACGGTGTGTCGGATCGCCAGCAAAATGGATAACTATGCTTTACTTGACTAGCCTGCACCAAACGTCCGTTAGCCTTTAAATGAGCAATGATATTCTTATCAGCATCTTTAACATATTGTCCCTTGAAGTGATGGACGGCCTCTGTAAAGCGACCACTTGCATCAACCGGACAAATAATTTCCGAGTCACGTGCAATTATTCCATTGGCCAAACAAATGCGATAATCGTCCTCTCCGAAATACGGTGCCTGATGTACAACACCTGTGCCCGAATCTTCGGTAACATAATTGTCACAAACCACTCGATAGGCCTTGACCTTTTTCAACATATCAACAAAGTAATCGAACAACGGTTCATAATGCAATCCGACCAATTGTTTGCCTGGTAACTTTTCCAAAATCTCATATTTGCTGCCATCTTTGAAGACATAATCGACACGAGATTCGGCTAATATGTACAATTTTCCCGAAGCCAATTCTTTTAGTTTTACATAAATCATTTCCGGGTTGACGCACAACGACACATTCGACGGCAGGGTCCACGGTGTTGTTGTCCAGGCCAACAATTGTGCACCGCTACTGTCATCCTTTATGGGAAACGCTACCACAACGCATGGATCAACCACTTCCTTGTAGTTTTGGCCAGATTCAAAATTTGACAATGCCGTTGTACATGCCGTCGAGTAGGGCATTACCTTGACGCCCTGATAGACCAGTCCTTTCTTGTACAGCTGTTGAAATACCCACCAAATTGTCTCCATGTAATACGGATACAGAGATTTGTAATCATTTTTGAAATCTACAATGAAAGGAATAATTCAAATTATTTGAGAAGTGAACTCATGGAATATTCGCAGTTACAGACTACTGTAATTTTCAAGCCAATTTCGATCTGATTCTGTATCAGGAGATTAGATTTAAGCAAAGTGAATTTTTTAAGTAGCGAGATATAAGATCCGAGGGAGAAATCACTTACGGAAATCATGGGACAAGGATGCGGAAATCGTTTTGGAAATCAGAAATCATTTCCGAAATCAGAAATCATTTTCAGAAATCACGGAAATAATTTCGGAAATCAGAAATAATTTTCGGAACTCACGGAAATCATTTCGGAAATCAGAAATCATTTATGAAAATCACGGAAATCATTTCGGAAATCGGAAATCATTTTTGCAAATCAGAAATCATTTTCAGAAATCACGGAAATCAGAAATCATTTTTGGAAGTCACGAAAATTATTTCGGAAATCAGAAATCATTTTCGGAAATCATGGAAATCAGAAATCATTTTCAGAAATCACGAAAATCATTTTCGTAAATCAGAATACATTTTCGAAAATCACGGAAATCATTTCGGAATTCACGGCAATCATTTCAGAAATCAGAAATCATTTTCGGGAATCAGAAATCATATCGGAAATCACGGAAATCATTTCGGAAATCAGAAAGGCTAAACTGCAGTACAGCGAATATGCTCCAAATAGGACCCCACCCCTTCTATCCTGTAAAGGGTCAACCCCCGACCAAAAAATTATATTACGACTTTTGGGCGAAACCCCCCCCCCCCTTCGGCAGGGGGAGGTTAAAGTTTGTATGCTAAAGTTTTAAAATGCAATATTAAAATTTTGTGTAGTGTAAACTTATGTGGATTTCAAAATGGGAGGAGCTTATCGTTTGCCGGAAAAATATCAACATTTGTTATATTTTATTTCTAAGAATAAATAAATATTTCGAATTTACCGAAATAATTTCGAAAATTAAAGTGGTTTCCCCCCCGAAAAACCCAGTAAAAACTACAATTAGTTTAAATTTAAAAAAAATGTTAATTCCAATAAGATTTTCAATACAAAAATTCATAAAGTTTTATTCGAACTTTGATTTAATGATATTATGAATTAAATCTTATTACATTGATTGAAAATTGAGACGAGATAATGGAAATTTCTAAGAAAACTACGTAAATTAAATTTACAAGAATTTCTACACTGCAATATGACGTAACTACATTCACATTGTAATAAAATTGCATTAGAATTGCATCAGCATTTTTTTGATTTTTGCATTACAATCCTCTTATCTCCAACAAAAACCTAAATGGAAACTGAAACATGGGCTCAAATCCAATAAATTTCACTTACCAATCCATCGGCCCATGCGTCCGATAATTTTTTCCCAATCTTCGGCATAACGCATGACAATCTTTCGACATTCTCCATTGTAGGCGGCAATGCCCATTTTGGCCACATCATCTGGTCCTCGAATGCCCAATTTCTTATCAATTTCAAATTCGACGGGCAAGCCATGACAATCCCAGCCAAATCGACGATCCACATGGTAGCCCTGTTGATGAGCATATCGGGTCACAACATCCTTTATTGTGCCGGCCAATATGTGACCGTAATGTGGTAGGCCAGTGGCAAAAGGAGGACCATCGTAAAAAGTGTATCTATTTAATTTTGCAAATGTTTTAGTAAAATTAATTGCCAAAAACCTCCAATTACCTTGGCTTATCCTTTGATTGCTTCAGACAATTTTCAAACACTTTCTTCTCCAACCAATACTTGAGAATTTTCTCCTCCTCCTGTGGGAAATCAATATTTTCCGGAATACGATAGATATCATCCATATTAACTTTAATTAATTTATGCAATAATTAGTTTTTCCAAAATTCTTCCAAATTGTGCAAAGAAAAAATGCGATCGCGATGTATTTTTCTATTTTGCCAACCGCATAGGAAAAATCTATGCAAAACAAAATAACCTCAAAATTGAAGAAGTGTTGCCAGATAAATTTTACATTATGAGGGGAAATCGGTGGATAACATAACCTCACTAAATTCTTTATTATTGTAAATAATAAGAAAACAAAATTATTTGATAAACTAATTTTAATTAACTAGATAAATACTAGGAATTAACATTTCAATTATTTCTTAATAAATTTCAAATATTTATTTGAATTAAATGTGTCCTCCAGTTCTTCTTCGACGCGAATCTTTTGTTTTGGTTTGCGACGATCGATTCTGGCTTTACGTTCCGCTTCGGATAGTGTATTTAGGTCCAGTGGTAACTATACATATAGTAAATTATTAATTATTAAATAAATAAATTAAATTAACTGCAAATTATACCTTAATTATATTCCTTGGTTCATGATACCGAATGTTGATGGACGATCCATCGGCCAGCACAACCACGGTTGGATAAGTCCTCGCGTACATGGCTCGATGAATTTTAGTTATACTTGAGGTGGACGACGAAATGGTTCGTGTTGCATTAGTTTGTAGAGAAAATAGTTTATTTAATATGTGTTTTTGCAACATTTTTATTTTATAAAATTAGCAAAAAAAAATGAAAATAATAAAAATATTTTTTTTCCAAGAGATTTTAGAATTTAGGGGAAGTTATATACGCGCACACACTGATCGATAAGGTAGATTGTGCGGCTTGTAAGAGGCTATAGCATATGTTTTTATTGTGAATGTTCACTTTCTTAAAGTTATTTGTAAACAAATGGAAGAAATAAATTTGTACAATTAATTAAAATAAATTATTTGATAAAAAATGAACAGCGACAATGAGGAAATAACGTATATGGACTTGGAGAATGTTGTTATCGAAGAAATAACCAGTGACAATTTAGGCGCCAATGAATTGGAAGAATTTGTACCGGCAATAATTCCAGCTGCATCAGCTGTACAAACCGAGATATCTGGGAACTTTGCTAAACATGAGCCAGGTAACGATAAATCGTACAATCCAAATTTATCTAGACTTTCGGTAATTGCATCAACGTCTCAATATCAAAATATGGCACCAAGTACGGCATCTGATGGAACTGCTTCAGAACCGGAAGATGATCGGCTGGCGAAAACTTTGCCAATTGAACAAGAGGAATTGCTAATTAAGAAACTAATCGATGGGGTTATCACATTTTCTGATTATAATTTACAAATTGGTAACATTGTGGACGATAACATTGTAGACGACGACGATCAGGATGATGTAATGGAAGTGCAGCAATTTGGCGGTGAGTCTGCTGCCGAAAAACAATTAAGTGACAGAGAAAAAGCCAACGTAACGGGTAAATTTGAAAGCGAATTGTTTCAATCACGTAAAGATGCATTACGAGGAAATTTGACTGGTCGACCGGCTACAAATAAAAGTGGAAGAGTGCTAAGACGCCGTTGCATATTGCCACCAGCTCTGCAAGGTCTGATGGGCGAGGCAAATTTGTGCTATGCACGTGGACAAACAGAATTGGCTGAAAAATTATGTTTGGAGATTATAAGACAAGTTCCATTGGCGCCCGAACCATTTCTTACATTAGCTCAAATCAACGAGTCCAATACTGATAAATATATGCAATTTTCACTGATTGCGGCCCATCTCAATCCCGGTGACATTGATCAGTGGGTACGCATCGCCCAACTATCACTGGACGAGGGCAACATAAAACAGGCTATAAGTTGCTATATGAAAGCAATTAAGCACAATCCGTACGACATTGGTTTACGATTACGTCGCATTGAATTGCTTGAATCGATTGGCGAAGAGAAGTTGGTCTACCGATGCATCTATTGTATGCTGCCAATCATACCGGCGGAACGGGGGGACTTCCTGATGGAAAAGGCTAAATTAGTGGCAAATTATTACCTGAAACAGGGACATTTGACAAGGGCATTGGAATCACTAAAATGTGCTTACACCAAGGTTCCACAACTCTTCAAAATCGAGGACGTTAATTTCTACTTAGAATTACTTATTACCACCGGAGCTTATCGTTCGGTGCTGGATGTTCTTTGTTATCATGCCGACGTGGAATTGAGTACAACTGAGATGGACGGCCAGGAGGTTATAACGTCATGCCTCATACCGGACAACATAATTTTGGATTTTCGATCAAAGTTGATAGTTAGTTTTATACATTTGCGAACCTTTCATCTGTTGGATCAATTGTTTGCCAATGTTTTTCGATTTATAGGCGTCGAAGAGGCTGGCGATTGCTATCTGGACATTGCCGAAGCTCTAATGAAAGAAGAACAATATAGCGAGGCACTGAAAATGCTTGTACCTTTGGTGAAAAGTAAAAATTTCAGTTTAGCTGCTGTTTGGCTACGACATGCCGATTGTTATCGTGCCATTGGCAAAAATAATGATGCCATAAATTCGTATAAACAGGTGGTTGAATTGGCACCCCAACATTTCGAGGCTCGAATTGTATTGTCCGCATTGCTTAAGCAGGCCGGACGAACGGCCGAAGCGATGGCAGTGTTGGAACAAGATTTGGAAAATGAGGTTCTCGATCCTTATGTTTTGTACGAACGTTGTTACATGCTCAAAGAAACAGGCCATTATGATCAATTTATTGATTGTGGATTTTTGCTATTGACCCGTAACTCCGTTAAGTTAAGAAACCGCGAAGAAATGCAACAGGCCACCACAATAGTTCGATATAGTACAAGAATTTCGACTATTAAAGAGTATCGAGAGGCCCGCTCCGAACCATTTGAGGACAACATTGGTCCGGAATTTCTCAAGTCTGACAATGAGCCACCATTGGCCAAGGAATGGGATCTTTTTCTGGACATTGTATCTTGTGCGTGCGAACGCAAGCGATTTTCGATGGTCCAGAAATTATCTTTTACAATGATGACATCCAAGGCATTTGTAAATTTATTTCAAAAAGAATTGGACTTTATAGCCATTTTGGCATCGGTCTACAATCGAGATTCAAGTTTCTCGTATGTGCTGTCCAAAGAACTGGTTACCAAGCATCCAGACATACCAAGAGTGTGGAATTTTTTCAATATTGCTCTGCAATTTGGTGAGGATATTCGATACAGTCGTTTCTTGCTGCGTTTTTTTAAGCGTATGGAACTGTCCGACATAGAACCGGCTCTAATTCGTGCAAATTATTTTCTCCTTTCCGGTTCCTACAAGTACGCCCTCAACGATTATGTATTTCTCTACAAAAAACTAAATATTCCAATGCTACCGTTACTAATTGCAATAACATTTTGCCATTTGGCGCAGCAGAAATTCATTGAGAAAAAACATAGCTTGGTCGCCCAATCACTCGCGTTTATGTCCAAGTATAAAGAGTCACGAGAACCGGAGGCACCAAATGAAGTGCACTATAATCTGGGACGGTTATATCATCAATTTGGCATAATTAATTTGGCTGTTTTTCACTATACAAAAGTGTTGAACTATGACAGTGCGCTGATTACGGCCCACGCGGAGTTGCTGGACTTGAGAAAAGAGGCTGCTTTTAATTTGCATTTAATTTATAAGGCTAGCGGAAATTTCGATTTAGCACGTAAGACTTTGTACGATTATATTGTTGTTTAAAATATAAATTGAAAGAGAAAAATATTTTGTTTTTTTACTTTTTTACTTTGGTTCTTTAACAATCAATTAGACTCCCAAACTTTCTGGCATGAAGACAAGGACTATCGATGCTCAAATGCAGAGTTTGGTCGTAGACACCAAACTCAAGCTACCATTTTAGCTCTTGAATTGTCGATACTCTTCTTCTAAATTGGTAAAGCTGTGCCATGATGACGTAACTCAGCTCTAGTAATCTTCCTTGCTTGCTAAAAAATGTCCAAAAAGGCAATTTGTAAACACGATTCTGTTCTCAAATCGCAAGCAAAGAAGAATTTCCCAAGTCAGATTGCTATAAAGAACTGAGTTACGTCATCATGGCAATGCTTAACCAATTTACCAAAAGTATCGGCGATCCAAGAGCTAAAATGGTAGCTTGAGTCTAGTGCGTACGACTTGCACCAAACTCTGTATTTGAGAATCGTGACAGCCCTCACCCGTCTGAATGCCAGAAAGTTTAGGAGTCTGATTGATTGCGATATGTTGTTGCATTCACAGAAAATACCAGGGCCAACTCCACAGTTCAAATTTGACCCTTTAGTGAAAATCACCGTGTTGAATCCCACAGTATGGTTTACCCTCTGCCCTGCTCCCTGGTAGGAAACTTACTGTTTTAATCTAGGCAGCATTTATTCCGCTCTAGTTCTAGATAAATTTCCAACCAGTGAATATATGTGTTCATACATAAGCTATCAGGGATCAGGGCACCAAACAAGAGATTCATTCATGGGTACTTAGCTTTCTGGATTTAAGTCAGTTTGAAAACACCTAATTCAGAAGGCATCCATTTAGGAATTTTAGTTTTAGTCATAAAAAAAACTAGACTAGCCTTCTCAAAGTCGACAGTTAGTCCGCATTATGGATTAAACAATAGTCCGCATCCAAGAGCCCATTCGTCAAGAAAAACCCAAATTTATTTCGGTAGCAGTTCTTGAAGACCGCCCTACACTTCTTTCTAAGAGTAGTCAGATTATCATTCCACCACACCGGATAAGATTTTTTGCTATAGTTAAAGGGACATGATTGATTGAATGACCTGACCAGAGATCCCTCAAACTTGTCAGACAAATCATCCAATTCTACTATAGACTGAATTTCTGAAGTGGCTACGGGCGTTTTAGAATAGCTCCCAGGACACTTTTGAATTTAAACCAGTCAGTTCTTATCGGGTTTTTATAGGGTTTAGAAGTCTCCGTAATAAATTGAACACTAAAGACTATCCAGCTATGATCAGAAAACGAGACCTTACTGGATACTCTCCAATCTTCAACCACGAGACCCTGTGAAGAAAGAGTAATATCAATGACATCCTCCCAGCCTGTATAACTATCAGAAAAATGTTTAAAAAGATAGAGAGAGAGATTTACATTGTTGATGATTTGTCATCCTATCCTTTAATCCAAAGCGTGGGAGCATATTTTTTAATTTTACCTCTTTTTCTATCTGATACCATGGGTTTCACATGATAGGTGGAGTGTTCTTGTAATTGTCGATGATTGACAGCAAATAAAACACCTGACGGTTGTTGAAATATTTTTGATGGTTTTATTTGTTTTATTATATTAGTTTTTAATTTATTTTTATTTTTATAAATATTATTTATATAGAGTTATATATATCATGGTGTATGTGTGTGTGTGTGTATTTTTAAATTTAAATTTTGGTATTTGGTTAAAAATATATTGTATGCGGTTAACATTAGAATTTAGAGAGAAGTATAACTCTACTATATTTTATCTAAGGGTTAACCAACGTGTAAAATATTATAAAAGAATTAAATTATAATTTTTATAGTTTTGGTACAATTTTAAATCGGGCACTTTTTTTTATTATAATTAAAATTAATATGTTAAATTATAAATTACAGAAAAATAGATTGTGAAAATTTATTAAGTAGAAGAATTTCTAAATTTAACGAAAATTAAATTAATTTTTTTATTAATATATGTATAATAACTAGATTGATAATTGACCAGCATTAGTTTTCGGTTATTAGTAGTAGTTTTTTTCTAAATTAATTTTTTCGAAAAATCATAAACTTAAAAATTAAATATATGATTACACTTGATAATTGGCTATAGTTTGACTCGACCGACCAGAAATATGCGCAAACATTTGAAATTTATTATTATAAAAATAATCAACGTTATTCTCAATCAAGATCACAATCACGTGATCGCCAAAGATCAACGTCGCGAAATTGTGATACTGAAATGTATTAATTCCATAAAAAGTTTGGTTCTAGGCGTCAGGATAGAAAACCTTACAATATTTTCTGAATCTGATTTAAACTAGAACCTGAGCGGTATTTTCGGCGACAAATATCTCATACGATTTTATTGCTCGTCTATTTGTTTTTGATAAAAGTAGCAATTTAAATTTTCTCGTCGACACTGGAGCCGATGTCTCTGTTATTTCAGTTGGTAAAAACGGAAAATTTGTTACTCCATCTGATTTAAAATAATTCAAGTATTGAAACTTTCGGCACAAAAATTTTAAAATTAGATTTAAATTTACGTAGAGCCGTTTCATAGCTTTTTATTGTAACTGACGTTTCGAGACCGATACTTGGCGCCGATTTTCTCGATTTGATGTTAAGAATCGAAAACTAACTGATACTGTAACAACATTGACAACCGTTGGTAAACTCGATAATTCTCCATCACTTCGATTGTCCACTATATCTGAAAACTGTTCATCGCAAGATATAGTGAAGTTGTAAAGGGAATACGTTTGCATAACTCAAGCTTCGTCAATACATATTTGATCTGCCTCATAATATTGTCCATCATATTTTGACAAGTGGTCCACCCGTTTTCGCCAAAACAAGACCGAAACTAAGAATTTCTTGGTGATCGGCTTTGGTCCAATTTTGATGGAGGTGAGTTTTTAGTGAAGTTGGAAACCCTAGGTCAAAGATGAAGGGGTGGCCCCATACGATTTTTTTCTTCTAAAAATGGTGAGTTTTTAGTGGTCCCATACTCTGGGATTGCATTTGGAGTCTCTAGGGCAAAGATGAAGGGGGGTTTGCGATTTTTTTTGTATGTAAAAATGACAAAAAAAAATGAGCATATATAGAGAAAGATTTTTAACAAGAGGACGAATTTGGCCACATTTTGGTGAGGACGAGTTTTTAGTGATCCTTTACTCTGGAATTTAATTTACAGTCTCTAGGTCAAAGGTTAAGGGGGGTTCCCATACGATTTTTTTTTGTTGATATGAGCATATGGACAGTTTTACGGGTTATGGTTAATTTTGGTGTGGATTTTTTTAAGTGCCCCTATACTCTGAAATTTTACTTGGTGTCTCTAGTTTAAAGACGAGGGGACTCCCATCTAATTTTTTCTTGTTCTAACATGTGAACTAATAGCGAAAATGTTATTTTGTGTTACTTATAGTTTTCAAATGTTAAAAGATAGTAAAAGCAGCATCCTAGTTATGCTGGAGGCTCTCGGACCGATTTTTTATTTCTAGCAAACTTGTCTGCATTTTACCGTTAAAATAATGAATATTCTGTAAAATAGAAAAATTTCTGCTGTAGACCATATTTTAATGAACCTATAATCTTTTGAGCTATCAAGCGTCTTAAAATTCGAACTTTTATTATTGACCCTCCCATAGTAGAGATCTCAGGATTTCAACTCAAAGGCGTTAACATCTAAACTTAAATTTAAAAAAAAATTCTCTTTGTTTAAATTTCGAATTTTTGCACATTTCAGCCCATTCTGCAGATAGCCTAGCAAATTATCAAAAAAATCACATAAACGATATATCGCTTAAACTAGCGAACCTTTATGGTAGTGTTGGTTTGTTCAATTATGCGAATGGCCAACAGTGTCGATGTTTTTGATTGGTTGTGGTACCGCACTCAATACAAACATTCAAATTCGTTATACAAAAAATCAATTTGGTTGTTGTTGTTGGTACCATTTCATATACAAATTTTTGTTGTAAATTTCGAGTTGTCCGCTCGCAATTGAACAATAAACCAACAAACCTAAAGGCTCACTACAACAAATTAATTAAAATTGTTTAAGGCGCGCATATATTATGTGGATATTCGAAATGTCGTTAAAAAAATCGTGTTAAAAATACTCTTAAAATTTAGTGCGATGTTTTTATAGCTCAATAATTTTTATTATTAGGCCAAAACGATTCTCTTTGCTCCACAGTCCATGCAAAATTTGGCCAAACTTATGGTAAATTTAGCTCCACACGAGTGACAGAATTTGGAAAAACGTTGTTCTGCCACGGCATTATTGCTGCTTAGATTCATCTGTTGCAGTTCTTTTTGTGACATTATTGGTGGCAACGATGATTCGGATCCACTGTTCGAACTAAGGCTGGATGGTGGAGAGGCTCGACTGCTACGTGCCGTTGTGTTGGAAATCTTTGGTTGTTGTTTTTGATCATGATGGCTTGTTGCGGATAAATTGTGCGCTGTTTGCTGTCTTGTGGCAGATGGACTTAGATCTGCTAGTTGATAGGATTTTTGTCGTTGCTTAATTTGTTCACTGCCAAATTCATTGCTATTAGTTTTGTTACTGCTATAGGTGGCCGAATGATAACGTTTCGGTCGTTCTAATAATGGCGATTGTCTAGAAATGCTAAACGATGGGATAATTACAAAAATTTAATATTTCCAAAAAAAACTCTATACCTGCTATAAGCTGAATCAACACTAAATTTTGAACCAACATTACTTCGACTAGGATAATTGGAATCCCAACTGGAACACTCGTCGCCCGACTCGATGGACATCATCGCTGAAGTTGAATCGGCTGTAATTGGAGTAGTAGCGGAACACATTCGATCCAACTCTCGGACACTTTTCATCAAATCCTCTTCAGCCTGTGTTATATTATTGTTGTTATTTTGATAACATTTCCCAGCAAACTTTTCGGGCGCACCAATTGGAAGCTCTTGATAACTAATTTTCTCATCTTTAACCGAAATATTTTCCAATTTTTCCGTTAACGATGATTCACAGCTACTGCCGTCAACCTCACTACCACTACTACAGCTACCTCCATCCGAATTAGTCATTTCTGATTTATTACTTTTGCCCATCGACTGGCGACTGCTCATCAGATCTTTGTAACCTTTAAATATGGGAAATTGTTCGTCGTCCTCAAACGAGGATATGAATTCTTCAAAATCAAAATCATCAAACATTTTATTGATGTTGCCGTTATTGTCTTCATTTTGGAATTTCATTTTATTGCCATCGGTTGCATCTTCCCGTGACGGTGTAATGTCGTATAGGAAATTTTCCTTATTTAATTTTAGAGTTCGTTTGAAATTTCGTCGAACTTCGCCTGAATTCCGTTGACTCACCAATTTATTACTATCGTGTTTGTCGTTAATTTGATCGCTTCGGCTGTTGTCTTCATCTCCACAAACACTAATTCCACCGCCGCCATCATCGGGCGATGAAATCGATTCAGTCATTTTGGATATAATTGGTAAATTATCACAAATATTTATTAATTTCGGATCAATTATGTGAGGGCTGTCCGATTCATGGGCATTATTATAAGTCTGTTGTTGTGGTGCACTAATTGCGCTCAATTCATATCGATCTACAAGTTGTGGAGGTTTATGAAGTGGCGCCAATTTAATGGAATTATATTTATGTGGCGTTAATAATGTGCGTTCCGGTGATACAGAGCTACGTTCACTGCTACTTCGGTCATAGGATTTGTTCAATGATGTTTGTCTGTTCAGCAGACTGTTGCTCTTGTCTTTACGTTCTTTTTCACTTAGAATTGGCGGTGTACAACTATCGTTTTCATGTTTAAGAAAAATAGCCAAACTATCAGTTTTGGACAGGGGATAGTCGGACGGTGATCCGGACTGTTGTTTTAGCTCTAAACGTAAATTTCGCCGATTTATGTTTGAATTCGAATCACGACGAACGACATTGTTGTTGTTGTTTTGATTGAATAATGGCTGTAGTTGTTTTGGAGATAAGGGAGACAATAGCGGTGATTGTGGAGGTTGTGATGATTCTCTGCTGCTCGAATTTAGCCGAGGCAGTAGATCTGGTGTTATGACAGCATGACTCTTTACCGGCAACTCATCGTATTCTTCGGGCTTTAGAAAATTCGTCGAAATTGGTCCTTCATCGGAAATGCCTCGTTGAATTGTAGACGGTTTATATGTGGACGGTGTATAGATTAACGATTTTTGTACGGGTTTCTGCTTCGATGAAATTCGTAACGACGATGTTCGTCGGAAATTTGAATTATTTGCCGTGTTATTGGCATTCGTTAGCCTACTGTTTGTATGCGAATAATTTATCGGTGACTTCAATGTTAACGAAGTTGACATAAGAGAACTTTTTGTCGGTTGAAATTGGGGAGATGATTTCTTTGCCAGCGGCGTAGGTGTTGAGGTTTTCATCTGTGATGGTAGAAATAATTCTTCGAGTTGACGTTTCGCCGATTGAAATGGATCGTATTTGTCGGAATAGCCACTATAAACATAACATTTATTAATTTAATCTCAATTAGTATAGTGCTAAATAGTGAGTCTTTAAGCATATCGCACAAACATAGGCGACAGCAAGCGATAGAAAGCGCGCGATTGAAAGTCAGTTTTTAACATACAAAACAACTACAAATATTTTTTTAAATTTGTTGTTGTTGTTTTGTATGTTAAAAAACTGACTCTTTCAATCGCGTAGTTTGCTATTGCTTTACTGTCGCCTAAGTGTGCGATATCCTTTATGTGTAATAGCGAGTTGATTCGTTTTTGATTGGTTGTAACCAGCAGTACGAAAATTCAATTTGGTTGTTGTCGATGGAATCATTTAATATACAAATTGTTGTTGTAAATTTCGAGTTGCCCACTCGCTATTACACAAACTACTACTATATTATAAAGGCTCGTTAGTGCTAATCTTACCCATCACTTGTAATCGATGAGGTCATTGATGGTGTCATACTGTGTTTTCGTTCTCTTTCCTCTGAATTTCGATTAGATAGACGACCAACAGACGAACCACAATAATCCGATAGACTATTTGTTGATCCAGAATATTTGTCTCTATTTTGTTCTCGTTTTGATCTGTGAAGAATTAAATGTGATTATTGTTCTAATAAAAACTGACTCTTACATACCTTAAATTTGGTGCTTTGTATTTTGTTCGAGCCTCTAATCGTTCCTTGGCCGCATTTACCGATGCCGGTTGTCCGTGATATTGTAGCTTTGCCTTTTCCTTGCACCATTCAACGTGACGATCGTAGGCTTTCAGACCAAACGATCGCTCACAAAATGGACATTGTTCGGATGCTGGAGGTGCGGTAATGTTACGCTTAACCGAACGCGTTACCAGTGGCGTAGATTCATAGTTGTATTTTGCTGCAGTTGATCTAATTGGTTCAGATTGACGCCGCGCAGGCACAGTCGGTTTATTATAAATTAGTGACTTTAAATCGCCCTTTACGCTATTGTGATGGCTAAAGTTGTTTGGATTTTGTGATGGTGGTGGTGGTGGAGGTGGTAAGTAGTTTGCCAGATCAGTTCCTTCACGTCGTTGTCGAAATGAATCGAATGGTTTGCGTTTTTTAAATGCCATTTTCTCACAAATGCCCACATGTTTGACATAGGTGTCGGGTATAAATTTTCTATTGCAAATGGGACAGGTTTCAAGTTCTTCGGTCGTTGCGGCACTTATGTTTTCCGGTATGGAGAGATCTGGAAAGAAAGTAATACATTTTTAAATTAGATTATTTATACGAAGTAAAGTTAAAAGTTAAGCTAAATTTCTACTAGATTTAGATGAAATAAATTATCAAATTGTTTTTATAATTATTTACCAGCTCACAAACAATATCGACCTCGTTGAGCGAAGAGGTTGGGTAAAAACCCATATTTTTATATCATAAATTATTTTTTTAGGAAAAGGAAGTGGAGTGTTGGGTATCAAATGAAAGGTATTTAAATTACCTACTGGTTTAAAAACAATTATGGAAGATTCGACCTACCAGAAGGGAGGGAGGGAGCCAAAACCGTATTTTTGATTTTTTTCACCCAGAACTTGCTTTTATAAGACTTCAAAAACATAATGAGAATGGTAAAAGACCATTTAATTCATTCACATTTTTGATTCATTTTGGTAATCTGGGCGTTACACCACAAAAACTTTTTGTTTAATTAACATTTTTGATGGTTATATCATCGGGCCTATTAGAACCAATATTACAAAAATTAAAAATTAACCCGCTATGGTAAAATTAGTTATTTATTTCGGAATATATCAATATATCATTGTGGCTTAAGGCGAGGTAATATCGAAAAATTTAGAAAATCGCGATTTTTAGGTACAATTTTTTTTGTAAATACTTATCTG
>JANSTW010101888.1:0-17983 GCA_027564275.1 Diadocidia ferruginosa | reverse complement strand
AGAGATAGAGATAGAGATAGAGATAGAGATAGAGATAGAGATAGAGATAGAGATAGAGATAGAGATAGAGATAGAGAGATTGATTTTAGAAAGGAAGAGTTCTTGAGGAGAAGTGACTTTACGGAAAAGTGCGGGTTACTTTACATTGAAAAGAGATATTATATTTTTTCTATTTTATTTTCCTATACTAAATTTTTTTCGTTATTTATTAATAAGATGGAAAACTATATATGTATACTTTCAAACATAAAACAGTTTATATTTAATTACGAGTGTAACTAATCCTGTACGATTAAAATATCCAAAAATAAAGATTAAAATTAATTCCTATCTATATACATTATACATTTTAGTATATTTCACTTTGAAGTGAAACATAAATCCAGTAATATGTCATTAGTATGTGCATTTCCATTTTTTATTGCAATAAATTAAAATAAATAAATTAACAAACTCAGTTAGTGCTTCTCTATATCCATCCATGTTTACTATAATACTAGTGTTCCATGATATATAGAGAAATAACACTTTAGAATTCTAGACAAAAATAAAACTATACTTTGTATAAAGAACATTGAAAAAGTGTTAAAGCAAACATAATGACTTTGATAAAAAATAAATTAAAACCATATTGAGGAAGGGAACCTGGAACATATTATACAATTTCAAATTAAAAGCTGAAAAACTCACATTTTTTAGATTCAAAAATATGGTATTTTGCTACCAACATGAGATGTTTAGCGGCATCTAATGCATAAGTAGTCTGATCGTATCTTTAATTATATTTGTTAAACTACATTAAGAGTGCTTGATGGCAATGCATAAGAGGTATAACTTTGACGCACGCTTGAGCTTTCGATGAAATGTTATAATTTTTTTTACTAACATTAATAAATGAAATAGAAAGAGCGTGGACGAAATACTTTTTTGATTTTTTGTTTGTGTTTTTTTTAATAATAAAAAAATCCAATTTAAACTTTACTGCATATTCCAGAAAAAATGGTTTAAAAAATTTAACATTTTTAAATTTTATTAATTAATACAAACATCGTGGAATAGAGTTTTTTCCCAAATTTTATTTTGAAATTTAATTATAAAAATTTGTCCATGCCTGACACGAAAAAAGTAGTTTTTTTTTACATTATTTGTATACTAGTAGTTCCGCTATTCACCGTTAATCGCTGTAGGTCAGTATCAAGCGCTGTTAAATATATTCTATTACTCTATAAAACGTTGACATTACTATGTAATTCAGTATATTTCGTTTTTGTATTTTTAATTATATTTCAAAATTATTAATTATATAGTGTAGTCTACATGTTATTTCTAATTAGGTTATCGTCATCAGCGACACATATTATTTATAATAATATTTTAAAAATAAATGCTTATTATTGAGTTTAAAATTAATAAAATTTAAGGCATGCAGGGGGTTTTCAGAGTGAAAATAAAGGGGGCGAAATTAAAATTGTTCAGGGATCTTAACCTCTAGCCCCAATCCAACTTTGGAGTGGATCCGATAGGGGGAGTATTTTCACATATTTTCTCTTATTTTAGCAACATTCTGATGACGGGACGTAAGTCCGAAACAGTAATAAATTTCCTACAACTATAGTAACTAAGAATCTGCCCCAAGACCGTTAGTCCGATATTAGTCAAGTTTTCAAAATAAAAACGGCCGATAAAAATTATAACACATTATATACATAGAGCTTATTTTGTATAATTTTCTAAATTTGTAATAAACAAAATTAAATATTTTAAAATTATTATTATTGCAATTTTATTAAAAATATTTCATGTCTTTTCCCATAAGAAGCATTAAAAGAAACTATATATACGTAAAGCTATACAAAGATGTTTCCAAAAGAAAATTGTATTTCTATTTCCATATCTCAAATTATATAGTTTTCTATATATTCTTTATGTTATTATTATTATAATATTTTACTTATGATTTATTACTGTAATCATCTGTTAGTTGACATAAACGTAAAAATATTTTTTATTTTGTATATAAATATAAAGATTTTTGGATAAAATGTATATTGCATATATAAATGAAAATGTATTTGAATATTTGTACATGAGACGCTTGCGAGAAGTGATATGCCACATATTATATATTTACGCCGGATTTACAGTTCCGACCAGGACATTTTTTTCCGACAGCTTATGTCAAAATCAACCAATCAGAACGCGTTCAGCATGCGGAATTTTCGGACGAGCGGAAAAAAAGCGTTCTGATTGGTTGATTTTGACATTAGGCTGCTGAAAAAAAAATTCAGCTTGGACTCTAAATCTGCCTTGATTTAACAATTTTTTTTGGTGGGGGAGTAATTTGTGAGAATTTGTCCTAACCGGCAAAATTTTAATGTTTTGTTTAATTGCAGGCACCGATATCACAAGTCAAAGCACAGAATGTGAACTGTGCAACCGTAAGTTTACCTCAATCTCAGCGTATCGACGACACCACGAATCAAAGCATACCGATATTCAGGTGTGCTTTGCTTGTAGCATTTGCAGTAAATTGTTTAAAACTAAATGGTCCCTGTCAACGCACGTATCACGTTTTCATCGAGCCAAACACACCATCCTGGTCAACAGTAGTGGTGGTGATGATGATGATGGTAGCAGCAGTGTTCGTAAATCAACTGGCCGCACCAAAATCGCAAAAGAAAATAAACAAGAAATTTAGGAATTATACTTTTGTATAGACAATTTTGAAAAATTAGGCAAATTTGTGTTTAGGCAAAGTGTATTTGATGTAGTGAAACAATGCCAGAAACATTCACTAGCGACATCTAATATCTCTTCAAATTTAATGATTGAATCAGAAGATCTTAGATGTCGCTAGTGAATTTTTTTGACATTGTTTCACTTACGAATCTAAAAATAAAATATTTAGGTGGAGAAATTTACCGAATTTATTGGAAATTTTGGGTGCATGCCGTGGCACCGAAAAGCCCTGGCATCGAAAGCGTGATTATGCTTATGCAAGAAGCATCCAAATGATTTCGCATCGAAATTAGGTATTTCAATAATCCCGGAGACTTTCAATCCCGGGATTCGGGATTCAAATTTTACAATCTCGGGGAATCTCGGGATTGATAATTTTTTTTAAATATGTATAAATTTCTATAGAAAAACATACGCAAAATTGAACATTCATTCATCTATGAGACGACTTCGAATTGTGTGTGTTTTACGTGTTTCTTATAATAGATAACGTTGATCAATAAAATAACACTTCCTTCTTTAAATTTTATGTATTAAATCAAACTGTTTTAGAATTCGAAAATAGCAACTATATTTACATGCAGCTCTGATTTTTGAGATATGTACAATCCGCTATTTTGAAAATATAGAAAATTTAAAAATAGATATTAATTAAAAAGAATTAAAAATAACTATCTATATTTATCCAAAATATAGTAAACATCAAAAGAATAACAGATATAACTATAACACAGACACACTTTTTACCACCACCCGAAGAAATATATTTTTTGCAACAAATTTAAGTTTTTTAAATTTCAAATGATATTAAATCACCATTACTATTCTGATTACGATGAAATCTAGGGAAATTGAAGTCTGACATGCCTACCAAAAACAATGTATAGAGAGACATATCGACACAAGACAATGATAGCTTTAAAAAGCTTCTACATATTGTTTCGTCGCTATAGTCTATGTTGGTTGCAATGTAAAATTAAATTTGGTGGTAGCAACGTAAAAAAATGCAGCGTCAAAACGGCCTTGTAGTACATTCTAAATATTTTTATTCTATGATGCCTAATACAGTAGTAATATTTTCGTAATCAGCACTCTTTATTTAATCAAAAACGATTAACAAAACCTTCGCAGTGCAAATAAATATTTTTTATTTAAGCATAATGAAGAAAATTCATTATATAATTGCCAATTTTGTACGTTTTAATGCTTTAAAAAAATTATATCCCGAAATGCCGGGATATCTATAGTGTAATTGCACAATTACACTAAATCCAGGTATTTCGGAATATCTAATCGAAATGCCCTGGCATCGAAAATTTTTATTTTATTAAAAAGCAACCCTGGTTTTTATTTCTTAGAAGGAAAATATTTAGTCCATAGCCATACAATCTAAATATAAACCAGAACGATTGCACTACACATTCAATCAGGGTTGCTTTTTCGATACCAGGGCTTTTCGATGCTACGGCTTTTCGATGCCACGGCATGTTCCGAAAGTTTTCACCCTAAAAAAATTTCTCTTTCAAAATATTCTACTTTCCCAATTTCAAAACAAACTGAACTATATTTAAGTTACAAAACAACCCTTGGTGTGTGTGTACCGACTGTGCCCATGTTTTAAAATCTCAAAATTATTTTTAATAAAATATTTTAAATTTAATAATTTAGTTAAACACAATACATTTGACAAATAGATGGCGATAAATAATGTTAATTTTTATTATTTTACTGATTGAAGTTCGTGTGATCTTTTAAAAACGAAAATCGATAAACAAAAATTTCTATGGATAGAATTTCGAGATATGAATTTTTGAAATTTTGCTTTGACTTTTTCGGAGGTAAGTTAGTATATGTCAATATATCTCTGGTTTTAGAACTAACCAATATAATGTAATTATACATAAAATTAAAGGTAAAAAAATTCATATAAGTCGACACGACATAAAGAATATTAATTAGTAACAAAATTTATTTATATCAGTGAAATAAAGAAAGAGAACAATTTTCCGTAGCACCATCTTATGCATCCTAGAAGTACTAGAAGAAAGAGTCGCGACAATAAATTATTTTCATAGTAAAAATAGAAGTACAGTTGGGGCCTATTTTCGTGAATATTTTTTTCTATACGTTTTGCCGTATAAAAAACAAAAATGAACCTCAAACTGTTGTTGTTTTCTGTACAAAATTACAAAATTTGGGGCTTATTTTCCAGTAAATTGCGTATTGTCGCGACTCTTTCTTTTAGTACTTCTAATGCATTCTAGTTCAAACATTGAATTTTCTATATACATAATTCAATGTTTGATTTAGCATCCCAAAGATGTCGCTACTGAATTTTTTTGGGCAAAAATGCACTTTACCAGCGATTTCAGCAGGAGCCTCCTGTCCCCCTTATAATGTAGGAGACCTTCCACCGAGTCACCCCATATATTTTGTTAGTAGCGAAAACCATCCCCTAGGGCAGGGGAGGGGTTCAAAGTTTCACATAAAAAACGTAAAAATTGAGATTGTGATATCATTAGAAAATATAAAAGCACCATATTTGGAGGATGGATAGAGGGAATAAATACGCGTATTTTGATATATCACACGACCCACTTCCTCCCCCTATTTTTGTAAAAATTTAATTTTTTAAAGTTATGTTTGTTTGTAGATTAGAGGGTTATAGCTCCTTTTTTTACTTCAACCTTTTTCTGTTATTGTATCACTAATAGATAAATACACAAAGTTAATAATTAATAGGAAAAAAGAATTATTTTATCGACCGTATTTTATAATGAATTCTTGAATAATCGGATAAGCGGTCGTTGGGGAAAGGGATCTATTATTTCAATAAAAATGCACTAAGTATACTACTTGTAGACTACCGGCCACGTTCATGCCTCATGTGCTTAGCGCATTGCTGCGCTATCAAAAAAACTGTTTTTTACTGTTTCTGACCTACGCCGTCTCTCAACCGTTCTGATGACGGCGTAGGCCAGAAACAGTAAAAAACAGTTTTTTTGATAGCAAAAAAATCTATTTAAATTAAAAACAACACAATTTTAACCAACATATATTAATATAATTTCTTCTTTTATACATTTTTTTATATAATTTTTCTTGTAAATATCGCTATACCTTACGTTTATTAGAAAAAATAATTGTTTTAAGTTCGTTTTGGTTAGTAAAAATTATAAATATTAAAAATATAAGAAAATAAGAAAAAAAATTAAGAGAGATTTTAAAGTTCGTAAAAAAATATAATTTATGTAAATATATATAATTTTAAGTAGAGATTCTATATATAATTGTAAGAGATTTTAAAATAAAAAAATAATTAAAAATAAAACAGATCCAGATTTTATAAATAAATATTAAGGGGAGAGGGGGAGGCGATCTTTTGAACAAATCTATTCGATAATTTTTTTTAAACAGGCATAAGCAAACCATTTGCTTATTCCTGCTTAAGTGTAAGCACTTTAAATTTTTAAAAAATATTTTCAGACATTTTGTAGAGTAGATTTGCTCCAAAAAACCGTTACTTTTAAACAACCAAGAGAATATTGCGTTTTTGTTTTGAAGATTTAAATTCAATAATTTTTTAAAGAAATAATTTGAAATATTTGTTAAACATTTTTAAACAAATAATTTAAAATATTTAAAAAAAAATGTTATACAAATAATTTTAAATATTTAAAAAAAAATCCAAAAAGTGTAATTTTAAGAACGAAACAGAACGCTTTTGGAACAAGTCGTAATGATTTCAGTATTGGACGAATTGTTACTAACAATGAACACGATTTTTCTACTAAGAGAAGAGATCGACCAATACCACAAAGGTAGATTTACAATTCCGACAGAGAAGTTTTTCCGACAGCTTATGTCAAAATCAACCAATTCGAACGCGTTCAGCATGCGTAATTTTCTTACGAGCGGAATATATACGCGATGATTGATTGATTTTCACATAAGCTGTCGGAAAAAATTCTCAGTCGGAAGCGGAACTGTAACTGTAACGTTTCGTACATATTGCATGCTTTCTTGATTTGTCAAACAGATGGCAGCACATTAGCATCCTTTTAAATTTAAATCTTCAAAAATAAACGCCCAATAAACAACCGAAATTTCGCTTATAAATAAATAAAACTAAAAATAGTAAGTAAGATAAACAACGGTGGAGAAACCCATATACACATAAATATTGGAATAATCGAGGAATATTGTTTTGTTTGAAAGACAGGAATGTTTTCATCGTATTTGTTCTAATAGCCAAATAAACTAAAGTAGAAAAAAATTGTCTACGGAAATAAATATCGAAATTAACTATATAAGGAGGTAGGGGGCTTTAAGTAGATGCAACACCAGCCACAGCGACATTTTCCACAATGGCCAAGAGGCGTTGTCGGGTCTTTTTGTCCGAGCAAGTGCACGTTATCAACGTACTCAACTGTTTTGTTGAATATGTCTTTTTCATTTTCTCATCTTTTATCCATTCTTCTAGCAGATCTTTGGGCATGTAGAATGCTTTCACATAGCTATCAACGTACGAATGATAAACGGGGTACTTACAAGCGGAAATTAATTCTAAAATTGACATAAAATGGGCAAAATCCAATTGCATCAAAGCTCGACCACCGTATGTACACTTCTTTGCATTGGCGTAGCTGAAAACGAAAGCAATTATTAAAAGAATGATTTCCTCTTTTCTCTCTTACCCTTCGACCAGTGTATGCGTCAAAACGTGTGCCAAATTATCCCAAACGGCCTGTTTGGGAAAAACGACAATTCCATTTAGTTCTTCCAGTCGCATTGCAAACATTTGAATTCCCTAGACAAAAAGAAATTACATTTTTTTCCAACAATTTAAATCCCAATTTTTTACCCGATTAATTGTGTCCACATAAGAACTATGCTCAACATTTACATGGTTTATGTCCCACTTGACTTTGCCCATAGCCGTCAGAACATTTTGCAAATCGATCGCCCTTGCCGTTACGCACATAAACACCGGCTTTCTTATATCACAAATATATGCGCTTGTATTTTTCAAATAATCTCGTAGCGGCTGCCGATCAACTACCGTTGACAGTAGGTGCTCCAAGTAGCTTCGCAATTGTTCGTATTGTTGCACCAACGACACACAACTTTCGACGCCCACAATGCGTTGCATAAGACCATACATCGATTCGGGATTGCACAGTTCCATTTGGATCTAAAGAAATTTTGAAAAAAATATGCATAATTTCGTGTTGTTGTTTAATTGTTTTGCTAATAAAAAAACATACAAATGTTACAATATATGTATGGTTAATGCTTTTTGAAATAATGCGCATTTTACACTACATATTTTTTACCTAAGCGATCTAGAAATAGATATTTTATAATAAAAACATAAGGAGATGTATGTGACAAACTTGTGTAAATTGGTTCTAAGCTTTGATTAACAGATCAAACCGAACAAATGTTTTTGGGTACTTTTTTAATTAGTTCAGGAAATAAAACAGAACCATACAAATGTAACATATGGAGTTCCCCACAGATCTCACAAAATTTAAAAATTAGAATATTTAAGACGAACTGCCTTTCCGTCTTACTATATGGTTGTGAAACTTGGAAAATGACTAACACAATCGAGTCACGCATCCAAGTTTTTGTCATATAATATAATAATATATATTTATTTATTTATATAAATTTATTGTACTCGCAAGGCCAGAGACCTTATAAATTGATTACAAAGATTATAATATAGTATTCAAATTAAACAAAAATTATATGCATATAGAAAAGAAAACGAGATTCTGGTACACACAACCAAATATGAATAATAAAATTAAAAGTAAAACAAGAAAGAGAAAAAAAGATAATATATATAAAAAACCAACTGAAAAAATTATATAAAATACTAATTAAATAACAATAAAAAAATTTAAAAATTAAAAATAAGTTTGCATGTCGACCTAAAACCATCCAGCCCAACCAGGCGTAACAACATAAATGCTGCATCCAATATAAATCAAAATGCTTAAAATAGCCATTACGAAATTTTCTAACGTTAGCACTGCTTTCAATACATGCAGGAAGAGAGTTCCATTGCGAAATACGACGAACGGAGAAAGAACATCCCATAGACAATGAGTTATGTATTTGAATATTTAGACTTAAAGTTCGTTTTGATGTTCCGGTGATAATAAAATCAAACAGATATTTTGGAATTTTTGTAGCAATTAGTTTATAAAGAAATGTTAATGAACGAAACGAGTAGTACTCGAAAATATCACATAAGCCCGAAAACATATCTCACACATTCTAAAAAAAAATGCTCGTCTCAAAATTTTTATTGCAGAATGATCGATATAATACAATGATAATTTTATTACTGCAAATTTATTACAGGAATATCAGCCTTCTATATTAATATTCATTAATCAAACAATGACCAAGATTACCAATCCAGGGTAATGTTCTTCAAGCCTAGTACCTGAAGAACATTACCCTGGATTGATAATCTTGGTCATTGTTTGATTAATCAATATAAATATATATAATATTCTAACCAAATGTAATCTACAATCAAGATCAGTGGCGGAAAACCGAAGGGAGTATTAAAGTATTAATAAGAAAGAGAAAGTGGGGTTAGGTCGCACACACACTGCGACCACCAAGCGATGATATAGCGCGGCGCCGCTTGATTGGATCCCGCAAAAGAGGACGACAAAAATCTTCGTGGCGCTGAACGTGGCGTTTTAAATGTTGGGGTTCTAATTTAAAATTTTAAAAATATATATTCGTGTGTGAGTGATGTGCAATAATAGCATCATCGTAACAACTAAAAAAGTAGGATATTAAAAAAAAATAACTTACTTGTCTTGTTTGTCATTTTCATGGCAAACTTCAACTATTTGTTGAATATTATGATTAGCGGATAATTCTAATGATCCTACATTAACTTGAATGTAATCATCTAGAAAATCTTCAGCCAATCGACGTACTTCTTTTGGCCATGTTGCACTCCACATTAATGTTTGTCGGTCTGGTCTGATTTGAGATAAAATTTTACGGATTTGTGGTTCAAATCCCATGTCAAGCATACGATCAGCTTCATCTAATACCAAATATGTACATCGTTTTAAATTTGTTCTGCCAGTTTCAAGAAAATCAATTAAACGACCTGGTGTTGCAATTACGATTTCACATCCACGCTCTAAATCACGTGCCTGAGGCCCTTTAGAAGCACCACCAAAAATACAAGTATTACGAACGTATGAAGCTGAACCGAAATCATTTGCGATTGTTTGTATTTGTTGCGCTAATTCACGTGTAGGAGCTAAAACTAATGCAATTGGTCCATCACCTCGTTGTAAATTTGCTTGATTATTAATGTGTACAATAGCTGGTAATATGTAACCCAAAGTTTTTCCTGATCCGGTTTGTGCAATTCCAACCATGTTGCTTCCACTCAATGCAATAGGCCATCCTTGTGCTTGAATTGGTGTCGGTTTTTCATATTTTTGTCGTCGAATTTCATTTAATACATAGTCTGGGATGAAAACCTCATCAAAAGTTTGAATCGGATTAGGTGCCGGACCTTTAATGGTTATTTCATATTGATCACGGAAACGATTTATTTCTTGTTGCGAACGATTTAAAACAATGTCATGAGGTTTATAGAAATCTTTTTTGAATGCACTTAATTCTATGTTACGCCATTCCGGCACATCCATTTTAATGTTAGACCCTTGTTTTTTATTACGAAAATCTCCACGGTTGTTGCTACGATCTCGATTAAAACGGCCACCACCACCACCTCCACGACGAAAACCGCCACCACCTGAATTTCCTCCTCCACCACTATTGAATCTATCATTGGGAGACCTATAATTAAAAGCATACAATCTGACTAACTTATTTAATTTGCTTTAATTACACTACAAATTGTGATAAATTTCTATATATTTTACAATATTGTTTAATTTCTGTCGCAAATTTTAAGGACTTTAAATAAATTTGTTAATTTAAATGGTAAAAACTAGAACAAAATATTCAATTGGGATTTTCCGGTCTTTTTGATTCTAATTATATAAGCAACCTTGATGTCCAAATCAGTCATGCAATATATTAAATGAAAGGTAAATTATTATCCTATAAGTAAGCTGTATAACCTAAAAGTTTAAATTTTTAAATTTTAAAGTTATGACAACAATTTAAAAAAAACTACCAAATTTGGTCCAACAACCGGTTAAAAAATTGGTTTCCTTTTGTTAAACTTTTTGATACTTTTTTGAAAGATACTTGTACCAAAACAAGCTAAAAACACTAATAGTCGATTTGTTATTATATTTTTCTCAAATTGGCCTAGTGTATAATATAAAAAATTGATTGATTGACAAAAGTTAAACAAGAATATCTTAAAAATTATTTTACTCCCAAAACTGAACAAAAAACATGCTAATAGAAAATTTTGAGCTAAATAATATTGTACTACACAATTTTTACGTACGACCTACACAAAAAAAGTTATTTTCAAAAAAGAACAAAAAAATGAAAATTAAGAAAAACCGTTAAATTTACGAGTCTGTGAATTGCCATATCTCGAATACTGTATGTGTTATAAAAAAAATGAAGTACACCAAATTTGTAGGAAATTTTATATTCTCTAACTTATACATAGAACCCAAAATCGTTGTTATTACAGTTTTTACGATGTGGTATGATAAGTAAAAAAACTACCGAATTTAGGACACTTTTTGACAACTTAAGAGCGTGGCTGAAGATCCATGTTACAGAACTGTACTGACTGAACTTGTTAAAACAGTTTTATAATTAGTATACTACTCGCAACTTGATTTTCAGCTTTTCTAAAACAGTTGCAACATACATTTTGTACCACTTTGAACCCCTCCCGGGGGGTAACGCTAACGAATCAGACTGACTGAATCGTAAGGTATTACTCTACACCTCAAATACTACATAATATCAAAAAACTTACTTTTTTGTAGCTGACCTCTCGGACTATTAGTCCAAGCTCAAATCATTGACCGCATTGTCCGATAAATGTATTCAAGTTTTTTTAAAAACAAGATCGGTAAAAATCAATTTTCATAAAAATATGCCTTTCAAATTTCAAGATAGTGGCATGTCTACAATTTGTTTGGGTACTTTATTTTCTTCCCATTTATCCCGGTATGAGAGCTACTTCTTGATATTCAATAACCAACAATGGAAACACCAAAAACCATCCCAACAAAATTTTAAGAATGTATCTCATCTAGAACTTAGAACTTTCTATCTCTTTGTGTACTTTATAGTGTGGAAAGACGGAAATACGGACGAACAGACTAAAATTTAAGACAAAAACTTTGTATTTTCGTTTTTTTTAAATTTTTTTTCTATTTTCCAAAATTTTGTGGTTATTACAAGACATTTCTTTATTATATATATTATATATTTAATAAGTAAAAGTCGAAAAAAATAGTTCTTTATTAAATTTATTATTTAATTTTCTTTTAAAAACGTAACGTGTTCAAACTTTTACCATTTAAAGATGATGTAATTTTCATACAAATTTATGAGCTGTTTCGGTCATTTTGTTATTATTGTATTTAGAATAAATTCAGGAGAATATTTGAGATATAATTTCATATACAACAAAACAAAATACATAAAAAAAAATTCGAATATAAGAGTTAAGTGATAGACAAGAATCTGCACAAAGTAAAAAATTGTTCCGGTTCATACATTGATATATAATTATTAGACAGGGTTATTCAGTTAAGTGCGCAAAAATTTTAATATAAACTAACAAAAAATCGTTATATAAGTGTACGATTATTCGAACACGTACCGACCTAAAAGCCGATTTTTCAATTTTTCTACTTTTGTTGAGATCATTGAATTGATTGCAAAAAATATTATATTAAAAGGTACAACATTTTTCGTTTTATAATTTTCCCCACTGTCAAAGGGGTCCTTTCTGATGACTGGGCGTAGGTCCGAAACAGTAATAAACAGTCTTTTTTATAGCGCAGCAATGCGCTAAGCACATGAGGTATTGAAATAATAGATCCCTTTCCCCAACGATTGCAAGTCCGATTATTCAAGTTTTCATATTATATTATATTTTAAATTGTGGTCTTTTTTTGTAAAAATTTGAAACTTTTTAATTTTTCTTTTCTTTGGGTATTTTTAGTATCTGTGTCCAGCATATTCTTATGAAAGAAGACAATATCGATTTGGATGACGTCGAGTCAGGAATCGACAAGTACTATTGTGGAGGCTGGTTGCAGCAGCAAAACTCCCTAAATTATTGTTTCAGACGTGAGTGGTGGAAAAGCTACCTCGGCCTCTAATTTCCCTTCCTTCTCGGAGAAGAAGCGCTATAGAAGAGCCAAGATCAACTTAGACAAGATTAAAAAGACTGCGGCTCTGGGTAAAGTGCTCGAGATGCGAGGGACAAAATTCGCTGCAAAGCAACGGTGACTGAGTTTGAGTCTTCTCAGCGGGCACGTAGTAATGGCGTGTCCACGAAGAGAGTACGTTCTACGGAAGAACCGCATAATAATAATCCTAAACGGAGTAAATTTTGAACTTCGGTTTAAAAAAAACCTTCCACGCCACGGCTTATGAGTGATGTGGTTGGGATCATCTGCAGGTTGCCTTAATAAATAGTAAAGCTATAAGGAAATCTGCAGAGCTGTGTGAGTTGGTTGAAGTCAAGCTGTCTAGCATGATCGTGGACTACTGTATGAATGACTCCTGTGAGTCGCTTCCCCGCTTCGATTCTTCGGAAGTGGCTGACTGGTCTGTTGTTAGGGTGGAGAAACCACTTAACAACCAGTCCATTATTGTAACAATATCGGCGGATAGTGTTGTTCCTTTAAGCAAAAGTGACAACAAACTTCACTTTGGCATACGTCTTGCCAAAGTTAAAAATTTTCCAACCGTAAAACCGGTTGACGAGGTGTGTGAGGCTGAGGGTCTTTTAAACGATATGTGTTTGAAAGACCTTAAAGCGGTTACAGATGTGCATCTTGATGTTGAAGGTTGTGCAAATAAATCTGAAACACTCACATATTATCATAGTACACTTCTGTCAAACTAAATTTTCTTTATTAAATTTGATTGTGCGAGCTTATGTGCAAATCAGTATAATAGAAATTTTGTTAACTGAAAACTGAAAACTGAAGAGTGAAAAATGGACTCAATTGCGAGAGCGCCCTAAGTTACGTTAAAAAAAATTGTAATATTTTTTTTATTTTATTTAAAAATTTGAAGCATAAGATGATGTTTAGTAATGTATTTAAATTATGATTTAAAACTGATTTTCAATAATTTGTAATTTATATTGCTTATGTGATTGAATTGTATAATATTTATTAAATTGGGAATTTACGATTTTTTTTTAATATTTACTTGAAAAAATACCTTCAAATTTGTTATTAAATTATTTTTTCTATTAATAACCATAGTTCAGAAGTTTGAAAAAAAGTTTTTAATTAATTTGAGCGAGGGGAGCTAGAAAAAAATTTTATGCCGATGATTTTGGAATTTTTCAAATTATCTCTAGTTTTCGTTTTATAACTACGAAATAATTTTTTTTCCCGAAAGAATTTTCATTATTTCCGAAATAATTTCACTGATTTCTGATTTCTGAAATGATTCATGATTTCCGAAATAGTTTCCCTGATTTTCGAAATGATTTCTATGGTTTCCGAAATATTGCAATTATTTTTGTTAATTCCAAAATGTTTTCTAATTTTTAAATAATTTTCATGATTTCAATGGTTTCCGAAATAATTTCTGATTTTCGAAACGAGTTTTGTTTTTTCATAAATGATTTTTGAAATAATTTCCATGATTTCCGATATAATTTACGGTTTTCGAAATAATTTCTGTGATTTCTGCATAATTTTTAATTTCCTAAATGGTTGTCATGAACATATATGATTTCCGAAATAATTTCGTTATTTCCGTATCCTTGTCCCATAATTTCCGTAAGTTGTTTGCCCTTAATAGTTTAGCATAAATATAAGGCTAAATTAAATGTTATTTCTTAATATTTGAATGCAATTTTCAGTTATTTATAAATAAATTTAAATTTTGATCCAAATTATACGTCGGATTCTGAACTTAATTTAAAAAAGTGGTAATAGTTGACCTTATTACGTCAACTAAATGTTTGATTAATGAAAACAAAAAAACATTTAATGAATTTTCAAACATAAATTAGCATCTAATGCAAATTAATTGCATTTTACATGTTGTTAAATTTACACTTAGTACACACATTCGGAAAACCTCATCAATTATACATAAAATAGAGGGGCTATTAATAAAAAATATTATATATGTAAAATGTAATAAACAATTTTAAGAAAATCATAATTTAATAACTATAAGAGTCGGCTTGTAATAACAAAGCATGCCACAAAATATAAATATTGTTCTAAGAAGGATTCTACCAACATTCCTCTTCCACCGGTTAAAATTAAATTCTACGAAACGACAATCCCTCGAACCGAAAATTTCCCAAAACGACTATCATATATACCAAAAACCGACAATTGCCTAAACCAACTGCTTTGATTAGGTTGGAAAGGTGTTTTTTATTTTTTTTTTATTTTTAGTAACTTATTTATTTCCCGATATACATACATTACAAAAAATTTAATAAATATTATAAAAATACATGGTTTTTTTGCTACCAACATGAGAGTAAATATCTAATGTGGTATAGGTAGTCCAATCGTATTTTTTTTTTTAATTATATTTGTTAACATATACGTAAACATTGAGTACCGATTTTTTGAATGAAAACTTTATTTTGTGGCATACTTCGTAAGCACAAGCAACCCTCTAATAATTTTTCAATTAAAATAGAACAAAACATGTGTGTGAGCATCCATACTTTGTAGTTATATTAAAATAAATGCGCCACATAATTATTTCTGAAATTTAAATTCATACCCTACATTTTATTCAAAAATATTATTATTATTTTATTAATAAATTTACGAAAAAAATTAATTTATTTTATGAAGTGATGATGAATTGAGTTTATTATTTTACAAGTGCTATAAAGATGCACCTATATATATAATATATACAAGTTTTTAGATTAGTCATCACGTCGAAAAAACGTTCTAAATTTGAATTGAGAATAAAAAAAAGCAAATAAATATTATTCTATACGCTTTTCTTTTCAATGAAAAATAAATCCAAGATAAATAAATAGAAAAAAAAGAAAAATCTAAATGATATCATAGCTATATAGAATAGAGCAGCAAAAAATGTAGGTGGCTTAATCATGAATTTATTTTGCGAAGGTAGAATATTTGCGCTGCTGTATATTTTACAAAGTGATTTTTTAACAACTAAATATTCGTGATAAAGACATTTATAATATTTTATAATATGCATTATACTATATACCTATAGATGTGTGATTTAAAAGAATTTCTTTTTTGGTAGTTTGCCCATCTCAGGTGAAACATCGAAACTATTTTAAATCATTATAAATTATAATTATTATGTGTTTAGTTATTTCAATGACATTATGGATTTTTTGTCAGAATTTTATTTTAGATTTTTTTTTAATAGTTAGATGAATAATAGGATTTATATTGAATTAAATAAAAATAGATCTAGAAAATTGCAAATAATTTAAAAATACATAAGTTAATCATTGATAAGATTTTGAAACAATGTTTAGCTATAGGAAAATTAAAAAGAATTTATTTAATCATTTTATGAGATAATTAGTCACTTTTATAATTATTTTAAGTTATTATTTCCATTTCTTTACTGCACAGAGTCCAGATCTTTGTTTGTCACTTGTATATAAGTGCTTAAAATAAAATGACAAATAATATACCAAAGAAAATTATGAATATCACTCAATATTTACATGTAATAACACAACATTTTCAGTGAAAAAAATACCAAACCAAAAAAATTATAGAAATCAATTAATACAAATAAAGTGCAAGATATCAATCGAAGTTGATAAAAATTGCTTAAAATAAATCAAACATATTAGAAAATAACTCAATATATCGAACCAAGTCGATAAAAGTTGGTTAAATCAAATAAAAAATATCATACCAAGGAACATTGCGAATGTCCTACATTTTAACATGTATTAACAAAAGATAAAAGTTTCTTAAATTATTCTAAAAAAAATAACATACCAAATTGCGATTGTCTCTCAAATCAGCATGTATTAACACAACATTTCGAGTAAACAAATATCAAACAAACAAAACATTATGAAAATCAATCGAAATAACAAACTAAGTTAAAATAAGTAGCTTAAAACGAAATAAAAATAACATACCAAAGAAAATTACGAAAATCTCTAAAATAACATGCATTCGTAACACAACATTTTTGAGTGAAAAAAATATCAAACAAAGAAAATTACGAAAATCAATCAAAATAACGAGCAAAATATCAAACTAAGTTAAAAGTTGCTTAAAATTAATTAAAAATAACATGCCAAAGAAAATTTCGAATATAACTCAAAATAACATGGTTTAAAACAACACGTTGAGTGAAAAAAAAATTACGAAAACTACTCAAAATAACGTTTAACCCTAAAGCTCTTAACAAGAGGAAATAAATGGAATACATTTTCTTTACCACATGCGACTTTGTTCTAATCTCATATAACCTGTAACTTCTTAAGAAAATATAGGCAAATAAATTTTCATTGTAATTAATCTGTTAAATTTTTAGAATTAATTATTTTTTTACATAACTTCTTAACCAGAGACTGTCAGTCTCTATGCATATGTGTAACACATATTACACAAGTTCTGAAAATAATCTCATGGGAGCCTCTGGAATGGAACCAACAATTTTTTCGAGAAACTAACTTTTCCAGGTCATATATACCCAAGGAGAACTTTCTCACGTGTTCGGTTCTGGAAATAATCCCATGGGAGCCCCTGAAATCGAACCAACAATTTTTTCGAGAAACTAACTTTTCCAGGTCATATATACCCAAGAAGAACTTTCTCACGTGTTCGGTTCTGGAAATAATCTCATGGGAGCCCCTGGAATGGAACCAACAATTTTTCGATAAACTAACTTCTGCAGATCATATATACCCTACGAGAACCTTCTCACGTGTTTGGTTCTGGAAATAATCTCATGGGAGCCTCTGGAATGGAACCAACAATTTGTTCGAGAACATAACTTCTGCAGATCATATATACCCAAGGGGAACCTTCTTACGTATTCGGTTCTGGAAATAATCTCA
>JANSTW010101777.1:0-17983 GCA_027564275.1 Diadocidia ferruginosa | reverse complement strand
GTGGCCCGGAAGTCACTTAAAGCCGTTGTCCGCCTATATGATACCAACTGATATAGGGTTCCTCATATAGTGTAAAAACCCGCCCCACTGAAATTAAAATTAACATTTTAATTAAAATTTGCTAGACCAATATACGAATAGAAATGTTACACTCAATATCGATGGAAAAATTTCCTCTTAATTTTCAAAAAGAAAATACCAAATGGTGTTTGATTTATGCTTGCAAAATATTCATAAATTCTAAAACGCTAACTATATATTTTTTGCAACATGTGTGATGAATACATTTTAATTTAAAAAGTAAAACTTTAGCCTTAAATACATAAACGAGTTCTAGTTGTTGCACTAGCATATAATTTATATAGACAAAACACTTTATTATGCAATGCTGCTTTATATAATATAAAATAATAGTGGATATCCGCGACATATATATAAAATGTATTATATATTAACAAAAAACAAGGCACTTTTATATACATAATATGAATTTAATTTGTTTATATGTGATTGAGATTGATATTAAATCACGACCATGCAATTATTTTATTATTGTAACTCGTATATACAGATATGTGCCAACATAATAATAATAATAATCAAATGTATATGCAGCATTTTATGCATTTTACATAGAAACAACATAAAAGCATAATATATTGAAAAATGTGTTTTACATTATACAATTGAGAGCACTGTTAATAATGTAATAAGTTCAATAGTTATATACAGCAGAAAAAAAAAACTAAATTATTGCAATTCTTAAATTGCAACTGTAAGTGGAAATTGCATTGTCATCATCACCGTATAATATTAATATATCAAAAGATGCGAACAAATCGATTAAATATTTTTTTTTGTATAATTTACTTAGTATAGGTCTGGTCGAATGACAACAAGAGATATAGGGTTCATTATATAATAATAATATAGTTAAAAAAGATCAAGCAATGTTAGCTTCTTAGCCATACTGATGATGGGACATATTTCCGAAACGTGTTACATGAAGAAAAGTACTCTTTGCTTAATCCGTTTTTTTTTGTTTCAAGCACATTAGTCACATATTTTTCATTTTATTATTACGTTTTAAATCAACTAAAAAATTTGATTATATATGCTTTTCGAATTATAACTCTTTCAGGTCTTCAGTGTCTGTCAGATAATTATATATTATTTCGAATTATTGTTCTTGTATACCTATATATGTATTATTATACCAGTCACTTATAAATTATAAAGATATTTACTCACTTATATGTTTTGTACATATTTTTTCTACAAAATTATACGATTACATAATATTATGTGATATAAATTAAATTTTTCACTTTTTAAAACAAGTTCTATGCGCGCGGTGCGAGTAACTTATAGTAAATTAAAATAACATATTAATAAATCCATATACCTATAGGTTATAGTTACATAATCTTATAATAAAATGGCATTGGCTGGCTTTTTGCTTTAAGTGTGTAAAATATTAATATTATATATTATGGATAAAATGTTATAATAATCTTCATAACAGCCAAGTACTTATGTACTATGTCCATCATTTTATATTTTATTTAACCCTTTGACTCCTGACTGCCCAAAAACACAATTTTTAAATAACTTAAAACTGATAATTACTAATTTGGGGTCGCAAAACTAAAAAAATGGGTCTCACCTCAGTCTGACAACAAATTTGGAAGATAACTGCCAGCAAAATAAGTCATTGATATTGCCAATGTGAGTTAATGATTTTGAAAAATATTTAGTTTTATGGTATAGTGTTTTTTTAGAAATTATAATTTATTTAAAATCAGTTTTGGACTTTAAAAAATATTAATTTGCTTTATTGAAGTAATCTATATAGGTTTGAATTTTACATGTATTGCATCACACAATTTACGCGACCGATTCACTTTAGCTTATAAATGTTGCACTACTGTTGCAATACGTATTTAAAATTTTAAATAGTTCTAGAATAAATGTAAATCAAAGATTGAATTAACAATAAAATTTGCATTTAAAATCGTGGTAACATATGTCGCCAAAAACAATCAAATGGTTAACAGATCGGAGACAAAAGGTATTTTTCATAATTTAATTTTCTTATGCATATTAAAATGCATATTTGTTTTACACATTTTAAGATCACAACTGCAGAGTAAATATTCATGTCAATATAAGAAATCGAGTGCGTTGGAAGCAATTTGTTGATGCCTTATGCTCCCACGCTATGGAGTAAAGGATGAGATGATGATGATGATTGCTTATCTTATCAGCGATCGGACAAACTTTGTATGGCTTTTTTCTACACCACGCATTTGTGAAATTTTCGATTTTTATACATTACATATAGTTCCTTCAACAAATACCAAACCATATTTTACTGCTGACGATTTTAATGAATATTTATTTTTTATATTAATAATTCTGAACATTTTCCTTCGTAGATCCTTAATTTTAATTATTTAAATTTGATTTTTTTAGATTCTATTTTAATATAAAACAATTTTTTTTTTACAAAATTGTAATACAATTATTTCATGTAAGTTTCATATTTCTTAATAATCGACAAGATATTAGAAAACTAAGCCAATATATACATAAACAATCCATAACCTTTCCCAACATAAACGACGCAATTCTTTTCATAAATATTTCACTTTTTTGTATGTTTTAAAGGAAATAAACAATCATTCACTGTTGTTAATTGACACATTTCTGTTTTTTATTGATTGATATATAATGTATACACTGATATATAATTTTTTCACTCCAACATAATAATTCTACAAAATTGCTAAAAAATCATAATTTTCTATATACAAATTCGAATAATTTTCGAAAAATTTTATAATAAAAAAAATTGGTATTGTTAATTTTTAAAACAAAATGACTTTAAATTAAAATAAAATTTATATAGTAAAAAAATATGTCAACTTTTAATAATTTGATTGCAAAAGACTACCAAATATAATATATCAACCATCAGGCACGAATATCTACTTTCCTACATGGGAAGCAGATGCCATATATTGATGTTACATATAGAAAGTTTAGAAATTTTTGTTTGTTTTTTTTATTATGTCATTTTGATGAAATTTTATTATGTTATTTTTAAAAGCAAAATGGGTCAATATGACCCAAGGATCATATATCCGTTAATACATTCAGTTACTTACCAACTACTAAAATGTATAGCTTTTACCGTTTGTCTGATATTTATGATTAACTATATAATCAATTAGGTCGTGAATGACCCAATGATAGCATAAGGGTTAAAAAAAAAAAAAATTGTTTTGAAACTGACAAGATGTAAATGACATTTTGTATCGAACTCATTCTTAAATATCAAATTAAAAAAAAAATTAGAATAATAGGTTATCGATTTTTTATGACTTTTTTCTTGGAAAACTAAACTTAGTTTTAACCCTGCCACCAACTATTTTTATTGTAATCAGTTTAAACAAGCAAAAGTTATTTTATATGAACCAAATCCGAGACGAAATCAGTTTTAATTAAGTCTGTGCCATTAAAAGAGCTTACAATTATAATTATTATTTAAATGGAAGCGTATAACATACCACACAGTGATCAATATTCGTCACTGATTTATCAACCCACATTATACTGCAGTGTTTAAATATTTATTATTATGTTCTATTTCACATTTTTGCACTTGTCATGTCAATTTAAAAATGATTTTTTTACAAGTTTATATAGAACCAGCAGGTGGTCCCTCTTATACATCTATACAGATTTGTCTATAAAAATATTTTTTCTCCACTTCCTTATCAAAAAATTCAATCTAAATTTTAATATATCTAGATGACGATAGATTCTCATAATATTCAAGAAATATTATGTAAGAGAAGAAAAAACCCATCTATAAACCGCACATTTAAATGATTGTATTGGTAGTCGTTTCGTATTGCATCATTGAGCATAAACAATTTTTCCATCGATTTTGTTGAAGAGAAATAAAAATTGTTTTGGTTGATCAAGCCTATAATAATAATAATGAAAGAAATATTTGAAATAAAAATACGTCTAGCCTGTTTTTTTTTGTATTTCAATGCTCATCCCTTCTTGTTCATTATAAAATACAATACAAAAACCATGCTGCGAAAAACACACCTTGTGAATTTTGCTTTCGCATAGACATTAAATTGAGTATTTTGACCCTAAGGTATAATATTTCTGGATTATACTTTTGTATGTTGCTTGTAAATTGTATATCTAAACACGAATTTATATAAAATATACATTCATTTTTAAATGATGTCTTATAATAGGGGATGATTTTTCGAAAACGCATTGTAACTTGTAAGAGAACACTTTTCTTTTAATGTTCAAGTTTTTTGTCGGTGCAAGCAAGGCACCCCTTATATAATAAAAAAAGAAATAACAATATTCGAATAATATAATATAAAGAAAGGTCGTGTGCCACATGTTTGATGCTTAAATTTTAATGGAAAATGGCATGCTAATAACATAATATTGACAAAATGTATTAGAAAATCTATTTCCTTATTTAAAATGGTTGAGAAATTGCTATTATATAAGGGGATCAGTATAGTGAAATTGATAAAAATTGATTTTTAAATTTAATATAGTAAGATATTCGTAACACCTTAATCTATATGAAAGCAATTTTTTGGTTTGGAATTTGTATTATCAAATGTATCTAATGTTTTTGTATTAATTTTAAAAATGACAAAACAAATTCTACTACAATATCTGTTAAAAAATTGAGTTTATATGTATGATTAAGTATAAGATTTAAAATACCAATCAAAAATATGTTTTAGGTCCTCGTTTATTGTAGTCTTTTTCAAATTTTATGAGTCAAATGACATGAAAATCTGTAGCGAACATGTAGCTTTCGACAAATTTTAGATTTCGTGAAGATCTTTAATAAATATCGTAAATAACAGTGGACTGAAAACTGAACCTTGGGGTACACCAATATTCATTAGAAGAAAGCTTGATTTATTATCTCCGATTTCAACATACTTTAACTGATTTGTTCAATTATATTAATCGTCAGTAAAAACTCTTAAAACTATACTGAACGAGATTTATAATATTTTTAAATTTGTTAATTATCTATTGCTATACACTTACACAGTGCTACTGCTTCCAACTATATATCTAATATCGATAAACGTTATAATTAAAATTGTTTAATTATAATGTAGAACATCCTTCAAACGCATAAATATTGTGTTTATTCGTTTTTATCGCAAAACTAAAAGGAATTTAAAAAATTGCTATTGGCATCTAATTGCGAGGTATTTCATCTAATTATTATTATATTTTCCAAGTTATAACAAATATTTTTTTCGTTTGATACAATTTGTAAAGTATTTTACTCTTATTATCTCGGTTTTTTATCTTTTGCAAAATTATTGTATAGAAGTTTTAGAAATCAAAAACTTTTCTGCGGTTTATCAATCGTTTTTATCGCAGATATAATGTAAACATTATAGTAAACAGCTTCACAAAAAAAATGTTTATAAACAATTCAAAATGTATACAACGGATGGTAGCAGCGATTGTGTATTTTGTATTAAACGCATGTGAGATAATATAATTTTATGAATGAATCATATTTTTCATTATAAAAATATATTTTATAAACAATAAAAGACAGCTATAACTGCGATATATTCGCAGTGTAGTGAAATTCTCACGTCAATACATTTTTATTTAAAAAAAGTTCAGAGTATATAAAGTACATTGTTGCAGTTTTGAATTTTGAATTTTCCTATATATACAGGGTGCTTCAGGGGTATACGTGAAATGTTTAAGGGGTTAGAGTAATGTAGATGAACACAAAAATCGTTCAAGAAGTATCCAATTATTCGCACCTTTACCGACTTGAAAGTACACTTTAAAATTTCTCGACTTTTGGTGGTATCGTTATGTTTAATCAAACATATCATCGAAGATACCTATGCTCATTGTACAAACAACGGACCTATTTTGCTAATGATAAAATATTTCTTCTCATTTTATCACATTAATGAAAATATTATTAATGTGATAAAATGAGAAGAAATGTTTTGTTTCTTTGAGTTACACAAAATCTAGCTTTGCTACTATATAAGAGATAGTAAAAGTTCCAGTTGTCATGTGGTATTGCACGATAAAAGTACATAATTTTTGACATTTTCTAGTAGATCTAGTACTTTCGGTTAAATTTATTAAAATTTTTAAACATGTTGACATTTGCATTCATGCATTAGAGTATAATTACGCAACACATAATTTTGTTACTTCCTAGTGGACCATATTTCAGTTGTCTTATATCAGACGCACTAGAACACAAATAAAACTTGCAGAATTTCCCATTGGTAGACAAATCTTTCAAGTTTTTAAAACTTGCCAATTTTTTCCGATTATATAAACAAACTTTAAAAATATAAAACTCTTGAATTATCATATAAAAAACTTACAATGTATATAAATTTGTAATTTTCATATTTTCTTTTATGTTTATCTGTAAAAGCTCGCGCAACATTAAAACGCAAATAAAAAATAACTACATATTTTTAATGTAAAAAGAAAAATCTCAAGTTAAAAAACTATTCTCTCAAAAAATAAAAAAGAAAATAGGATAAAATATTTTTCAAATCATTTACTATTTTTTTTTATTATGTATCGTCATATAAAACTTAATATGTTATTTTGAACATAGTTTTACAGTCTATTTAATGTTAAAGTTATGCGATATTATTATCGTAAAACTAACTTCTATAATAAAAATATTTTTCATCGCAGCATATTATATTATATAATATTTTATCAACCCGAAAAAAATAAATACAAAATTGTCATGTCGCATGAATATAATAAAATGAGAATAACTAGTTGTAAAAAATAATATTTAAACTGAAAATATTAAAATTTTGTTTGACTTTATATTATACGGGTAAGCTATATGAATAAAAGGTGGTCCAACTTATAACTTTGATCTTCTTTTTAAAAAATGTATAAAAATTTTTAGTTTCAAAATTTTTTGTTGTTTATTATTTTAAAATTAATTTTAATTAAATTGTTGAGTGAGGTCTTTTAAGGACCCCTTTTGTAATTTTTCATAACTGTTTTGTGCATTTTTTTTCATTGTTAAGTAATATTTTAGATGATTAAAAAAACGTCGTGAAATAAATGATAATTTAATTGTTAAAGACAATTTATTTTAATTTTATTTTGGATATCTGACTAAACATCAACATTAATTTAATCCAACGAAATCCAATAAATAATTTAAAAAAAGTGGTTTTGTTTGCATTTTTGGAGATTAATACATAATTACATAGGGTACCTCGAAGACTCTACATCGGTATTAGTATTGCCTAAAAGTGTACAGGTATCTGTACACAGGAAATGGCCCTTCTGTGGATCTTTTGCAGGAGACGATCCTTTTAGATACATTTTTTAATCATTTTCTCATACATTTCCATATATATATTTCTGCTTTAAACGATTTATTTATTAAATATGTGATGTAAACTATCATTTCTTACATTACTATAATGCTTCTTGAAAACTGTGTGTTATACAACCCTATACAGTAAATTCAAATTGCGAATCACCTTGTATTTAGTTGATATGTATGTAAAACGAAAACCTTATGATATTTTATTTAAAATTTTAAAATGGCTCTTTTACCCCATATTGTTGTTATTACTTATTATATTTTATTACCAGAAATGGAAAAATCTTTATACGCAATAATGCATTAAAATATTTTCCACTAAAATAATTTAACAAACTGTTTTTTTTTTTTGGGAAAATCTTGAAAATTTTATTATTGGTATATAAATTAGAAATCTCATGTAAAATATTTGTTTGACTTGACATACAATATTTTAATTTAATTATGTTAAATGGAAATATTTTTAAAGCTGCAATAAGCCATAGACAATTAACAACTATAATTCTTATACAAAAAATGTATTGTCAGTTCTCATGTAATTTAAAATAATTTCATCTAAAATATTCATGATTTAAACACATTTTAAAACGCAACTTCTTAAATATCTCGATTTAAAAACAATGTGAATTATACTATTTTCAATATAAGCAGATCATATATAGTGGCCGCGCAACGAATTTTGTTCATGATATTACAAGGAAACGAAGAAAATCAACATCTAGATTATGTAAACTAAAGAATTATAGGCCGCGCAGCGAAATTTTTTTCCTAACATATTACCAGAACACTAAATTTTTCTTTTTTCAAAAAGCTATGGGGGGGGGGTAATTACCCCCTTTTTTTTGACGCGCAGCGAAATTTTTTGGTAAATAATAAAAAAACACAAAAACTAATGCCCTATATGTCAAAAATGATACTTTACTTTCTCTTTAGAATTAAAAAAAAACTATAAGTCGCATTTATTTACTTATTTATTATTATTATTTATTTTACTTATTCCATTGATTAACCATATACCTATCTATATATGGTTAATCAATGCTTATTCTTTTTTTTTATTTTAAAGCAAAACATTAGAAATAATTGAGTTTTGAAGACATTGTTAAAAAATGTTTTTATAGAGATAATAAATTGTATTATGAAGTAAATCTTAATAATCTTTATGATAGTTTAGTAAAATAACGATTTTTTGTTTTAATTTTTTTAATTTTCTTTAAAACAATCAGTTTCCGGAACCTCTAAAATTGCTCTAAGCACAGATTCCTGCCTTTATTTCTGAACTTAGTATTATTACATAATACATTGGTGTAAATGATAGCTATTTCATAAACTAAGAATTTTTCGAAGCGGTGCGTGTTTTGATTTGTTAATTAATCCAAAAAATCTAAAACGTATAATAAAAATCATAATTTTAAATAAATTTGTTTAAGGTATAATTCTGTTTTAATTTAATAATAATAATAAAAATTCAAGTATAAGAAAATTTTTACAAGGATTGACCTTAAACTAGGTAAAATTTCGAATTATTAAGAAAAAATAGAAGTTAGTACAAAAAAAAAACAATATTATAAAAAAAAATTAAATTTAAATTTAGATGGGAAAGCACTTAATCAAAAAAATATAGAAGAAAAAAAATTCAATTAGCGCACGCAATATATACTATATAATAATACAAAATATAACTTCTACTTTAAATTGACATCAAACCGATAATTAAAATAAAATAAGTAAAATATTTAATAAATACATTAAAAATTGTCACAGATAAATTTGAAATATTTGGTTTGAAATCATTAATAGAGTTTAAACGTCTAAGTTCCACTGGGAAATTACTCTATTGAAGAAAAACATTTTGAAAACATTTTAAGGAACTATCGAAGGTAATTTAATTTGCATAGGTCGTTTTGAGTTACCATAACTTAGTAATTCCGTCAAATAGGAAGGTTGCTTAAATTTTAAAAGTTTATAAATGAATAAATATGATCTAAATTTGAAATAATCGATTATAGGACAACCAAGGATTGACTTCGAATAACTAGAGATACGATCAAATCGTCGAAGCCGATGAACATAACGTGTACACGCATTGAAGGCGCGTTCAATAATTTTAACAGAAGAACTATTCAGATTACACGAAAACACAATATCACAGTAAGCAAATAAAGGAACTAATAATGTTTTAACTATAGGTAAAGTCGTGTTTTATACACTGGGGTAAAACAGATGATGTAAAAGTTTTAATATTTACGCAGTGTTGACGATCGAATAGATAGTTTTTTATTAGATTTACAGCTGAGTTAGAAACCCCGTAATACATTGAAGGCCTTAGAAAAATCAAGAAGGACCATTGCAGTTAATTTATTTTTATCTAAACCACGAGATATATTCTACACCAGTTTTTTTTTGTAACACTTGCCTATATAGGTAGTCTGAATTTTAAATTTTATGAAAAATGCATTGTTGATTTTTTATTAGGTGTACAAATAATATATCGCAGTTCATCACAAATCATAATACTGCGTTCGTAAACTCAAAAAAAAATAATAAACCAAGCATATAATAAACCATAAAAAAATAATGGTTTTTAGCTGTCAATGTTTAATAAACCCAGGTTTACCACAGGAAGTATAATATGGCTAGTGTGAGTTGCTTTGCTAACAACACTCCACCTTTGATAAAGTCAGAGATATAGTCGTCAATGAAAACCATGGTATCAGATAGAACAAAGGGTAAACATGGTCCCTATGCTCCCTTCTTCGGAGTAAAGGACACGATGATGATATGTATAATAGTATGTTTAATATAAAATAAATTTTTATTAGTGAAGTGTAAGTTATATATAACATGTATTAAATGTTCTTAAGATTATATTATTTATTTATTGGTATCTTATATTATTATATAAAGCAGGCACGAAGCGTGAAAATTGTCTGTATAAGATAAAAAAGAACTTCTAAATTCGTAGTTTTATATTCAATTTAAGTAAATTAGTTAAAAAATTAAACTGTAAGGACCAAATTGCTTTTTTTACCTAAACTATAAAGTTTAAAATATTATTACAAACGGTTTAATTCATTTAAATATTGAAAAAATAAATTAGTTAATTTATTGTCATTAAAAGCAATGTCCCTATATAAAATAACAATTTAATGAATCTGATTTAGGCATTATTTCCATACACATGAATAAAAGAAATGACGTACTTTGGTTGTTATATTTCATATGATAAATAATGTACTCATCTCACTCTATATGCTTTTGTCTCGAGGTGAGAAAAATAATATTGTGAGACAACAAAAAAGCTTATAAAAAAGCTTAAGCTTATAAATGCTACACAGTAGAAAATGCGAAAAGTGCGTCTTGGATAATTGACATAATGAGTCTCTGCTACATATAATGAATTTGATAAATCAATATTTTGATTTGAGAAAACATGTTTGAATGATTTTTTTGTTTGTGCATACTTAAAATTATGATTGCGAGAAAATATATAAGGGCTTTTAATAAATTCAATATTTATTTTATGGTTACGGAAGCATGACATATATATATATATATATACCAGATATTGAATATTCGTTACTGATATAGAGATATACGATGTGGATATATTATATACTTTAGAAATAATGACGTAATGTAATAAATAAGGTCATAGAATCATATTAATTTAAGAAAATACTTACTTACTTGCTTAGCAGCAATCATCATTATGTCCTTTACTGCAAAAAGAGAGAGCATGGAAACCATTTTACCCATTTTTTCTATCTGATACCATGGTTTTCATTGACGGCCATATCGTATTTGCAACAATAGGATATGTTTTAAAGTAATGTGCTATTTTCAAGTTTTTTTTTAATGTTTTTCTATTTTCATGTTTTGTTTTCTTTAAAATTTGCGACAGCTTTACAACGGGTGATTTCATACACTGACTGTTCATGAGTAAATCACTTTAAACTGTTAGTGGAGTTCCTCAGCCACGCCGAAGATTAAGACTAGTTTCAAAACAGTTTTCAATTTTTGATAGGCACAAGAACAATTCCTGTGTCACATTTTATTATAATATAGTCTCGAATAATTGACCGCCTGGTCTGATAAATGTATTGAAGTTTTCATAAAAACCATTATGTTCAGCTGTAATCGAGGCTGTAATACACCACGAATTTCGTAATTTTTTTGAGAAATTGATTTATTCTTTGCAGCAATCATATGTACCTATTACTGTATAACTATAGGTAGAGGTACTATAAAATTCAATTTCAAATAGAAATAATAATACTATGTTATAATATTATTATATAAGACGAGATGAAACCGCTAAGAAAATTTATTACTTTTAGCACGTACCATTGATGATGAACGCGCGTACATAAAGTAACTTATATAATAGAAATTTATTATATAAATGAATCGATTTACATTTTTAACATGTTTCCACTCTGCCACAGTATATATACTTTATATATATATATATATACATTGAAGTCTAAAGGAAATAAAACAGTTTTCTCAAGAATATATTTATTTTTTTCATAAAAAAAGCTCATCAGGGATTTTTAACACCTTTTCGTTATTATTATTTATTCATTTTTACCTCAAATTATATAGTATACAAGTACTAGCATCTTAACTCGAGTCTTATACAATCGCAGTATAGTTTTGTAGAAAAGCTTGCGCACCAGGTGTTGTTAATATTTGCTTGTATACTTGTGGTTTTATTTATTTACTAATTACTAATTATTCGTATTACTAAATAAAAATTGAGTTCTAAACTCTGTCTGGCCAGGCATTTTTTTCACAACTGGGTTATCATTTTTCATTCTCGCAGGCGTTTATTTTAAATGCGATGGGGGTATTGCGGAAGTTATTTAAAGTTATGATAACAACAGATAAGGTTCATGTTCATAATAATTTATTGTAAAAAAAACCGGTCACTGATTACCAAAAAATATGACTACAGTGCGAGTTGCGGAAACATCCTTCCTTTGATTTGGTCATCAATGATATGGAATCAGATAGAAAATAGGATAAAATTGTGCCTTCGCTTTCGAGTAAAGGACACGATGATGACATTTCAAGCTGTATAGTGTATAGCAATCATAATAAATATGAAAATTTGTTATGTATGTAATGAAGAACATTCTATGTTTATTTCATCAGACTTGCCTAAGAGCTTTAAGCTCTTGTTTCTTAACAATATAATGTATGAGTGCACAATATTTCTCTAAACTAAACCCTCTATATATAAACAAGTACATGTAAATAATCGTACAACAATTTAATATACAACATTTCGATTCACCATCATAATATTGAGAATTATTGTTTTTAATTTACTTTTTCTTTTATTAAAACAGCTGGTTGGCGATATTATTGGGAAGACGATAAAAAAAAATCGATATACAATAATAAAGCCACTATTATATATTAATTGATGTGAGCAAATATTCAAAATATATATGTCAATATAGTATAAATATAATTTTTCAATTATTAGTCATTTTTTGGGTTGTTGTATGTATATTTAGTATTTACCATTTTATGTAATTTATTCACAAAAATTTAACGAAATAATAAAACACAAAGTTATATCTTGTATATATAGTTTTTAATTAGAAATATTGACGTCATATAAAATATATAATATAATTCAATTTTGCGTGTATATTAAAGAGAAGTACTTATATCTATCTAAATATAACTATAAGTATCTACAAAATATATATAATAAAGCAAATATATTTTTAGTAAAGAAAATATTTTTTTATTAATTAAGTTCAAAAATAAAAAAACTGTTTTTATTGTCATAATATATTGACAAATATAACGGATGGATTTATTTATATCAAGCATAAAGCATAACAGTTTGACTAAAAATTAACATCGGAAAGACGAAACTTCTCCGACTAGGTACAACAACACCATGTACATTGTATACTCTCCATTCAATATCTCTTCCATCAATATCTTGGAAGCTTTATAACAAAAGATGGTAGTACCAACTCGGATGTGACGAATCGAATTCAAAAAGCGCGGCAAGCTTTTGGTATGCTCGGTAACATATCCCACAGATCTCACAAAATTTAAAAATTAGAATATTTAAGACGAACTGTCTTTCCGTCTTACTATATGGTTGTGAAACTTGGAAAATGACTAACACAATCGAGTCACGCATTCAAGTTTTTGTCAACAAATGCTTGAGACGCATTTTAAAAAATATTCTACCCAAATGTAATCTATAATCAAGATCTGTGGCGGAAAACCGAAGTTGGGTATGTTAAAGTATTAATTAGGAGGAGAAAGTGGGGTTGGATCGGCCACACTCTGCGACGACCAAGCGATGATAAAGCGCGGGCGGCGCTTGATTGGAACCCGCAAGGAACTCGCTGAAGAGGACGACCCAAATCTTCTATATATGAGTCACTTGAAAAGAAGACTGTAATATGTCACATATATGTTTACATTTGAGGAAAATTAACTTTAATTTATATCATATAACGTACCCCGTTCTATAACCAGATTACTTAAGAGTTAAGAGATAACTATATACGATTTCAACGGATGGTAATTTTGATGTCCTCTGAGGTCAACCTCATAATAAATTATAAAAATCTGTTACCATTATCACACGAAAGTGTGGAAAAAAGGTTTATTTATATTGACTTCTATTCAAAATAAAAACACTATCAAAAAATATCCTTTTCAAATGTCTATATCCAAGCATATCTACATTTTGTTTGTATAATAAATTGTCCCCTAATTATACTGTTTTTTTTTGCTTGGAAGCTACCTGTTTCTGGAAAGCAAAATTCTTCTTATTTAATTCCAAACAATATGTAAACCGAAAAAACATCCCTACAAAATTTCATATATATTGTATGGGATCTACCAGTTCCTGCAAGAGTTCCTGGAAAGTAAAATCCGAGGTAAAATCCTTAATATTCAACAGCAGACAAAAGGCACTCCAAAAAAACACTTTTACCCGTTCCTGTAAATCAAAATTCTTGATATTCAATAGCAGACGATGAGAACACCAAAAAAACCATCCCTACAAAATTTCAAGATCACATCTCATCTAGAACTTTCTATTTCTGTGGTGACTTTATTTTCTTACCATTTATCCCGATTTTTTTGTATGGCAGCTACCCGTTCTTTGAATCAAAATTCTTGATTTTGAATAGCAAACAATGGGAACACCATAAAAACATCCATACAAAATTTCAAGATCGTATCTCATGTAGAACTTTCTATTTTCGTGTGGACTTTAAAGTGCGGATTTTTTTTTTGCATTTTTCGGTTTAGAATTCAAAGAGAAGTAAAAAAAAATATATTTTTAATTTTTTCTATTTTTCAAAATTTCATCGCGATTACACGACTTTTTATTTTATTTATTCTATAATAACCGTATATAAATAAAAGTAAAAAGATAAATATTATGTATAAACATGAATTAAGCAAAGCAACAAGTGTACAATGTTTTTAAAGAATTTCACGAGTTAGATAGGTTTTTTTAACGATGCAATGCTCAGCAGTTAAATCCGTTGATTCAACTAATGAATATTGAAGGTTTGTTGTTCGAGTCCACCAATCGTAAAAAATTACTATTTCCAGTTAAGATTTTTTTAGAATCATGGAGATTCTAAGACTATAGTGACTACATTTTTCATAGTGGTGACATTTTTGATATCAAAATGACCTTACTTCTTATTTGAATTAAATACAGATGTACGTATTAAGAGTTACATAAAAATATCAATATTTCAATAAAATATTTCCCTGTAAAAATCTCTATTATAAATAATCTATTTAGAATTTTACTACGCATTCTAATGAAGGATTTGTGTATGTTTTGGTATTATTTTATAAAAAAATTCGCTGCGCGGCAAATAGTATTTAGAAAATAATATATTTATAGACAGCTGTGCAAAAAGTAACAGTAAATGGCTTAAAATAGCCTAGTCTACATTCACCCCTATGTTTAGAATCATTCATATGAAAAATAAATCTCAACATTTGGCTGATTTGGTGCCACTGCTTCAAAGTTTTAGGCTAACAGATCTAAATTACATAATAATAATTTCTTTTTCACTTTAAAAATTTCATTTTCATTATTAAATATCTTCTATGCACCTGAACCTGACTATGTATATTGTATATCATATACACACGTGGCAAAGATTCGTCAAAAAAAACATTTAAATATTTTAAAAAAATATACAAAACAATTTAAAAAAAAAAGTTAATAATTTTTTAGACAGGTTTTTGTATATAAGCTGTATAATCATTTCACTTTCGTTGGTTTTAAACGCATAAAATTGTGTATATATACATAATATTTAATTCGATTTTTTTTTAAATAACAAAAGTCGTAAAACTTGTTCTTTAGCTTTGATAAAATAATATTGTTAAATAAAAAACCACAAAATTTGTTAACCATTCATCGCAGCCGATCAATGTGTTCATATACAAATTGATAAAATATATAAAGAAATATTGTAAGAAGCAGAATTCAAGGTAACGAAATTATATCAATATATAAGGAGATGGCTGCATTTTTATATAATTTTATATTTTATACTAGCATCCTATATTTTATAGAGTGAGGTCAAGAATTCAATTTTTGTATATAAAAAATTTACCTTTTTACTTCACCACAAAGTTTTTATGTTATCTGAACTAGCGATACTATGTATAGAAAGATATTTGACATCACGTATTTTGGTGAGAAAAAAATCATAAAAATAAGAATGTTAAGAAAACAACAACAATTTGAGGTGATTTTTAATTTTATACAGCAAAACGTTTATAGGAAAAATTATTCAAAAATAATCCCCAGCGATATTGGGTATTTTTTAATAAAAAAAAAATTATTGACATAATATCTCGTCCTACAATATCGCTAGTCTGAACCGCTTATTTTTTCAAATTAAAAAAAAATCCAATTACCTATATGGCAAATTTTATTTATTTATTTAATTATGGGAATGTCAAAATATATGTAATCTTTAATCTGTCAAAGATTAAATGGATTTTGTCATTCCCATAATTTTTTTTTTAATAAAATTTGCCATATAGGTAATTGGATTTTTTTTTTAATTTGAAAAATTAAACGGTTCAGAAAAACAAAATATTATTTAAATTTTTTGAAAAAATTTGATTTAAAAATAATATTTTTTTTTAGATTTAGGTAAATTATAAATTAAAAAAAAAAGCATTCAATAAAGCCCTTTTTTAAAATAATTCACTCTAATTTCTCTGAAGAAAGTCTTAATGGCATAACTCTGTTAAGATGTAGCAATTCTAATTTCGATCTAAAAATATTTTTTCAGACAAATCTCAATGGGCAATAATAAAAAATATAATTGAAATAAAAATTAATTCCTAATTTGAAAATTCATTTTATATACGTTGAAAATTCTTGGAAACATTAATAAAGACCAAATGAAAAATTTATAACAGATGAATAATGTGTGTGCAATTTCATCATGTCAACGACTTATTCAATCAAAATTATCTCTTATATATTATTTGCGTGTGTTCATTTTAGACGATTTGTTTAGCTTTTTCTTCTACCACCGCACACTGCACCCCCTAACCATATTTTATGGTATAATAAGATTTTTTTTTTTAACAAAAAAAACCCAAGGGTGGTTCGTTAAGTCTGGATATTGGGATTTTTTTGTTTTTAGCCAAATAGCTTAAACTATAGTACGATTTTTTGTTGATTTTTTGCTAATATAGAATGAATTTCTTTCTTTACAATAAATTTAAATAATTTACGTCTAGGGATGAATAAATACAAATATTCAATTTGAAATAATTTCTCATTAAAAATAGTTCATATTTATATTTTAAAACATAGAAAATGATGGAAAGTTTACTGTTATCTCATAAATTTCCACATACCGCCTATAAGTATAAAGTTCACAAATTTGTTTGAAAAGCTTTGTGGGCGTTCCATTTAATCAGAAAGCTGAATCAATTTTCCATAGCTTTTGGACTACTGCTATAAAAAAGCTTTTTGCTCCTAAATTTAGATAATAATAATAATATTGTTAATTTTTTGTTCAAATTTATCATTCAATAAAATAAATTTTGAAAAAAGTCCTGATAATAATACAATTATAATCTACAATTAATGCAATAGGAACGCAGATCTGTTTTATTATATTGATAAATAAACTTAGATCAATTATTTCTAGGCTCCTATGAAGCTTTGTGTCAAGGGCCGCCACTGTATATTATTATTTATGTTTTTTATAAACAAAATAAATTTATATTTGCATATTGTTTGCATATTGGTATAGATACAACAAGTATATATCAGTGTGTCCCTGGAAAAAAATTCTAAGTGCACTAACAATACTTTTGAGTTATTGCCAGATTTAAATTCCTAGCGTCAATCTACATATACTGAGTAAAATTCATTTTTATATTAGCCTAATTGACGGAGTTATAACACTTTTACAAATATAAAATGTATAGCGGCTTATGCAAAACAAAAACTTTAAATCGATTTTCTGTTAAATCAACATGTGGACGTTACAATCT
>JANSTW010101666.1:0-17991 GCA_027564275.1 Diadocidia ferruginosa | reverse complement strand
TTGATGGTAGCGACGTAAAAAAATGCAGCGGCAAAACAGCCTTGTAGTACATTCTATATATTTTTTATTCTATGGTATTATTTCTTTAAAAAAAATAAGAAGGCATTCAAATGTCGTCATGAACATTTCAAAGGTGGGCAAAATATTACCATTAAATATTTAACGTCTATTCGTTAATTCGTATAGTAAAGTTGATTCAAAATAGTATCAGAAAATAAAATTGGTTAGTATTTTTTAAATTTTAATTTTTAAAACTTTTCGATAGAAAGATGACTTATTTAAAATAAATTAGTTACATATATGTTAAGCTTTGTTATATACTAATTAAGTTCTTTCTTAATGTTATGTGCGTTAATCGGGAACAATTCTATATATTTATATTAAAATATATTTTTATTAATGTAAGAATACGAAATAAATTTTCTCATTATTTTTTGCAAGTTGTTAATAATAAAGTTATACGTATATAAAAATGAAAAGCTTTTGTTCTAAAACTCGATACTTATATACTTTTAAGTATGTTTGAAATATCATCGAGCATATACCTATAATATCGATATATTTTGCTTTTAATAATAATTATTTTGCACAAATCAATAAGTGTAAAAAAACAACAATAAATTCGTTGAATTTTGATAAAAACCAGAAATCAGATGTTAACGTATCAAACGTAAAATCGTTTGTAATTAAATTGATGCGAAAAGAAAGTATCCCAAAATTATAAAGCAAACAAAAACGTTTGTACAGACGGTAATATTTATGATGTTCTCGCCTTTTATCACATGATGTAAAATTTTGAATTTTTATCAAACAAAAACAAAAAAAAATTTTAGAAATTAGATTCTTATCACAATCAATTCCACTAAAAGCTATATAAATTAATGCAAAAATTAAAAAACGCCAGTTAGTACTATAGCGTTTACATCGCATAATTAATATATAGAATAAGAGTTGATAAAGTGTTTGTTATTAATTAGAGGCATGAAAAGTAATTTATGATTGTTTGAATTTATTTAAATAATTTTTAAAAATGTTATATATTTTTTAAGATAAATGGACAATTGCATTTGTTGCAATTTCTATATTAGCCACACTAATTGATGCTCGCCGAATAATAACGAACTATTGCAACGCTTGCAATAATAATATTTGCCATGGAGTATTAAATGGCACATCCATTCCAAATGAACTGCAATGTAATGCATATTTTAACTGCTTTCATGGATTAGCCGAACCAAATTTATGTCCACTCGGAGAATGGTTTAGTCCAGATAAAGGTGAATGTGATGCTAGTAAAAATGAAGATTGTCCTGTCTATGGTCAAGAAGAGGATGACGATCACTTTGGTATGTGTCCGCCGAAAGGCATCGAATTTTTTCCACATGATGAATACTGCGACAAATATATTATGTGTCATGCCGGCATACCGATTTTAAGAGACTGTGCCGATGGACTTTATTTCGATCGAAACCTTAATACATGTAATTTTCCTGAATTTGCCGAATGTTTACTATCCGTTTGTCCCGATGAGGATGATCCTAATGATATCGTGTATATTGCCAGTGAAGTAGATTGTTCAAAGTAAGTTTATCACACTATTACTAAACTAACAGCTATTGCTAATTTCTCAATGCAGGTACTATATTTGTCTGGCTGGTGAAGCTATAGAACAAAGATGTGCAGATGATATTCATTGGAATTCTGAAATCGACAAATGTGATTTTCCCGAAAATGTTAACTGTTCCGTATGTTTTTGTAATAATAATTTTTTAAATAATAAAAAAATATTTTCTATATTCAGATAACTGAAGATTCTGAACCTGAACCGTTTCCAGAACCACATGAAATTGAATGTCCTACCGACCCGGGAATATTTTTAATTCCGCATCCGAATAGTTGTGAACATTACTTTATTTGCTCAGGCAATGAATCGAAACTAGTTGTTTGTGCTGATGATCTAAGCTTTGATCCGATTAATTTATGGTGCAATTTGTCAAATGAAACTGAATGTCACATCGATAAGGATGATGGAAGTAATGAAAGTAAAAGCGATGAAAGCGTTGAAGACGAAGGACCACCTAAACCACATTATTGTGATTGTCCATCAGCCGATGACATTTACTTCATACCACATCCATATAGCTGTGAATATTATTTTATTTGTGCTGATGGCTTATCGGTTTTATTGCCCTGTTCTGATGGTCTTCATTTTGATCCAGTTAATAATTGGTGTACGGAACCGGAGGATGCAGCATGCGAACTTCAGGAACGACCACCAAAGAGTGAGGAAAGTGAAAGTGATGAAAGTGAAAGCAAAACTGACGAGGATAGCAGTGACGAGGATAAAAGTGATAGTAAACCAGATAATGACAATGGTAACGGTGGTTGTATTGTGGGAAATTGCCCACCCTCAATGCCAGAACCACATGAGTGCGAATGTCCATCAAATGATGGAGTATATTTTATTCCGCATCCGTATAGTTGTGATCATTACTTTATTTGTGCAGGTGGACTATCTATATTGATACCATGTGCTCCGGGATTAAGTTTTAACACAACTTACAACTGGTGCTCAAATTCCGAAGACACAAAATGCCATCTTGATGATACATCTGATGAGTCAAACGAAAACGATCAAAGTAATTCAGATGACAGTGATGATAAACCAACTCCAGCACCTGCACCAGAACCTCATGATTGTGAATGTCCATCGGGTGACGGCATTCATTTTGTACCACATCCATACAGTTGTGAACATTATTTCATTTGTGCTAACGGGTTATCTATTTTATTACCATGTGCTCCAGGCTTACTATTTGATCGAGAACAAAATTGGTGTGTTCATGCAAATGAAACTGATTGTCCACTTGATGATAGCGGCAGTAACAGCACAGAAAACAGTTCAGAAGATAGTACATCTGAAGAGAGTACTGACAAGCCAGATGATGATAAGTCAGATGATGAAAATGACAGTAAATCTGATGATGACAGTGAACCAGATAATGATAATGGAAACGGTGGTTGTATATCGGGAAATTGTCCACCATCTATGCCTGAACCACATGAGTGCGAATGTCCATCGAATGATGGAGTTTATTTTATTCCACATCCATACAGTTGTGATCATTACTTTATTTGTGCCGGTGGTCTATCTATTTTAATACCATGTGCTCCAGGCTTAAGCTTTAACACAACATTTAATTGGTGTTCTAATTCTGAAGATACAAAATGTCATCTTGATGATACGTCTGATGATTCAAAAGATGAAAGTAATTCAGATGATAGTGAGGATGATGATAAACCCACTCCAGCACCTGCACCAGAACCTCATGATTGTGAATGTCCATCTGGTGATGGCATTCATTTCGTACCACATCCATACAGTTGTGAACATTATTTCATTTGTGCTAACGGATTATCTATTTTATTGCCATGTGCACCAGGCTTGCTATTTGATCGAGAACAAAATTGGTGTGTACATGCAAATGCTACAGATTGTCCACTTGATGATAGTGCTAGTAAAGAAGATAGTCCAGAAAGCGATGGAAATACTGAATCTAAAGAGGATAGTAGTAATTCTGATGATGTAAGTGATGATAAATCTAAAGATGAAGATGACTCAATCGACGACGATAAATCTGATGGTAGCGATGAAGTAAGTACTGACAAGCCAGACGATGATGAGTCAGATGATGATGATAAGTCAGATGATGATGATAAGTCAGATGATGACAATAAATCAGATGATGACGATAAGTCAGATGATAAAAGTGACAGTACATCCGATGATGATAAGTCTGACGACAGTACACCAGAAGATGATAATGGCAATGGTGGTTGTATAGTCGGAAATTGTCCACCATCAATGCCTGAACCACATGAGTGCGAATGTCCTTCGAATGATGGAGTTTATTTTGTGCCACATCCATATAGTTGCGAATATTATTTCATTTGCGCAGGCGGTTTATCAATTTTAATACCCTGTGCCCCTGGTTTAAGCTTCAATACAACATTTAATTGGTGTTCAAATTCTGAAGACACGAAATGTCATCTGGATGATAGTAATGAATCAAATGATAATGATCAAAGTAATCCAGACGATGATGATGATGATGGAAGTGATAAGCCGCCAACAACAACACCATGTCCTCCACCACCTGCACCTGAACCACATGACTGTGAATGTCCATCCGATAAGGGAATTCACTTTGTTCCACATCCAAAAAGTTGTGAACATTACTTCATTTGTGCCTATGGACTGACAATATTATTACCATGTGCTCCGGGTCTATTGTTTGATCGGGATAGAAATTGGTGTGTGCATGCAAACGATACTGAGTGTCCACTGGACAATTTACCAGATGATGGGAATAATAGTGAAGATAATAATAATAGTGCAGATGATAGCTCCGTTTCAGACAACGATGATAAACCAGATGATAGTAAACCTGATGATGGTAATAATAAACCAGATGATGATAACGGCAATGGTGGTTGTATTGCTGGTAATTGTCCACCATCAATGCCAGAACCACATTACTGTGAATGTCCATCGGACGATGAAGTTCACTTTGTTCCACATCCTAATAGTTGTGAACATTACTTCATATGTTCAGATGGTTTATCAATATTATTGCCATGTGCTCCTGGTTTAAGCTTTGACGCCATTAATAATTGGTGCACGTTTCCCAATGAAACAACGTGTCATCTAGACGAAAAATCTGAAGATAGTAATGAATCGGAGAATGGCAAACCACCATCAACGTCACCCACTCCTCCCCCAGAGCCTCTACAATGTGAATGTCCATCAGATGACATTTATTTTTTCCCACATCCTAACAGTTGTGAACATTATTTCATATGTTCTGAAGGTGTTTCCATTTTGTTATCATGCGCACCTGGCCACTACTTCGATCGCGACAACAATTGGTGCATTGATGCAAATGAAATTGAATGTCCAATTAATAGTAAACCAGATAGTTCAGAAGATAGTAGTAATAAAGATGATGATGATAGTCCAAATAATGGCGATAACGACAATAACAAACCTGATGATGGCAATAATGATAATGGCAATGGTGGATGCATTGCAGGCAATTGTCCTCCATCAATGCCAGAGCCACATTACTGTGAATGTCCAACAGACGATGGAATTTACTTTGTTCCCCATCCAAATAGTTGTGAACATTATTTCATTTGTGCTGAAGGTTTATCCGTTTTATTGCCATGTGCTCCAGATCTTCTATTTGACGCAGAAAACAATTGGTGTGTTTTAGCAAATGAAACTACTTGTCATCTTGATGATAATTCGAAAGATGATACTGATAAAGAATCAGACGAAAAAGATGACAATGGTAATTTACCAGACGATGGTATATCTGGTTGTATCAATGGAACATGTCCTCCATCAATGCCACTACCCCATTATTGTGAATGCCCATCAGATGACGGTATTTATTTTGTACCGCATCCAAACAGTTGCGAACATTATTTCATTTGTGCCGATGGTCTGTCGATTTTGCTACCATGTGCACCAACCCTTAGTTTTGATTCGGAAAATAATTGGTGTACATTTACCAATGAAATTACATGTCATCTAACAAACAATGATAGCAGTGAAAATAGTAAAAATAGTGAAAATAGCGAAAACAGTGACTCTACTGCAGACTCTACAAGTGACGTACGGTCAGCAGGAAGACATGAAGGAGCAGACCCATTGTACATAAAACCAAGTGAATGGCGAATCGATAATCTCTTTAAATATTCTCTACAGAAAATACTTTCATTGTACAATTAAAACAAATTATTAATAAATCAAAACTTTTGTTTATTTTTCGTTTTATTTTTTTCATTTATCTCAAACAGATTCATATCACCGTATCATTACAGAGCATCTAACACTTAACTAATGGTTTATTATTTTTATACATAATTCTTGTTAAATAAGATAAAAAAGCTTTAAATGTTATTTTTGTTGTGAACGAGATTCCAACAATTTCTCAAAGAAAAATAAGTTATATAAATTGATGCAACAATTCTAAGATCGAGTTATTATCGTTTGTAACGTCTAAAAAGAATAATCGCATACATAATATTTGTTGTTGAGAATGAAAAGTAATTTATTTGAAACAAATTTTAATTAAAATTAAATAATTGTCATTTAAACAAATATTTCATTTAAGATAATTGGTTTGCAATATTTATTGCAATCGGTTTTTTAGCCCCGGGCATAGCTAATGCTAGAGGAAATATTACAAACTATTGCAATGCCTGCAACAATAACATTTGTCATGGAGTTTTAAATGGTACTGCTATCCCAAATGATTTGCAATGCAATGCCTATTTTAATTGTTACCATGGATTACCCGAACCGGGTCTATGTCCGAGCGGTCAATGGTTTAATGCTGACAAAGGAGAATGTGATTCTAATAAAAATGAGGATTGCCCCGTTGGTGACGATGATAATGATTTCGGAATGTGTCCTCCCGATGGGATAGAGTTCTTCCCGCATGATAAATATTGCGATAAATATATTATGTGTCATAATGGAATGCCGATATTAAGAGATTGTGCTGATGGACTTTATTTCGATCGTAGACGAAATACATGTAATTTTCCAGAATATGCTGAATGTTTGTTGTCAGTTTGTCCAGACATTGATGATCCGTTAAACATAACGTATATTCCAAGTGAAGTGGATTGTTCAATGTAATATCTACAAAACATTTAAATTCGGTGTTAAACTAATTTTTTGTATAGATACTACATCTGCCTTGGCGGAGAGCCTTTTGAGTTTAGATGTGCTGATGATATTTATTGGAATTCTGCTCTCGACAGATGTGATTTTCCAGAAGTTGTCAATTGCTCGGTAGAATAGAAAAAAATATTCTATAATAAAATATAACATACTTTAAATTTAAGATAAACAATGATCTCGAGCCGTCTCCATGTCCTGAACCACATGAAATTGATTGCCCTAATGGTCCGGGAATATTTCTGATTAGCCATCCGAAAAGTTGCCAGCATTATTTCATTTGTGCTGGAAATGAATCTACAGTGGCCACATGTGCAGATGGTTTATTGTTTGACCCAATTGATTTATGGTGTAATTTGGCAAATGAGACAAAATGTGATATTCAACAAGATGATGATAATAATGATGATAAAGAATGTGAGTGTCTACCACCCATTCCACGCGAAACAGATTGTCCACCAGATGAGGGAATATTTTTCGTTCCACATCCAAGTAGTTGTGAATTTTATTTTATTTGTGTAAATGGTGAATCGACAATTTGGCCGTGTGCTGATGGAATGTATTTTGATTCTGCAAATAATTGGTGTACCTCTCCCAGTGAAGCAAATTGTAATATACCTGATTCTGGAGACTATATTTGTGAATGTAAAAATTTAAATGAAACTGATAGTTCTAGTTTAGAATCTGATGATATTCCGTGTGGATGTGATGATTCAAATGAAGACGTGTCCAATGAAAGTGATAGCAGCAAATCTATTAAAAGTAGTGAGTCCAGTGATAGTAGTAAATCGAGTAAAAGTAGTGAATCTAGCGAAAGTAGCGATTCCAGTAACAGTAGTGACTCAAGCGACAGCAGCAAGTCAAGTAAGAGTAGTGAATCGAGTGACAGTAGTAAATCAAGTAAAAGTAGCGAGTCTAGTGATAGCAGCAAATCGAGTAAAAGTAGCGAGTCCAGTGATAGCAGCAAGTCGAGTAAGAGTAGCGAGTCCAGTGATAGCAGCAAATCGAGTAAAAGTAGCGAGTCCAGTGATAGCAGCAAATCGAGTAAAAGTAGCGAGTCCAGTGATAGCAGCAAGTCGAGTAAAATTAGCGAGTCTAGTGATAGCAGTAAGTCGAGTAAAAGTAGCGAGTCTAGCAAGAGTAGTGAATCTAGTAAAAGTAGCGAGTCTAGTGATAGCAGCAAATCTAGTAAAAGCAGTGAGAGTAGTAAATCTAGTAAGAGTAGCGATTCTAGTGACAGCAGCAAGTCCAGTATAAGTAGTGAGAGTAGCAAATCAAGTGATTCCAGTGATAGCAGTAAATCGAGCAAGAGTAGTGAAAGTAGTAAATCTAGCGACTCTAGTGACAGCAGCAAATCAAGTAACAGTAGTGAAAACAGCAACGAAAATGATAACCAACCTTGCAATAATTGTCCAACGACAACACCGAAACCAGATGATGGTGGTGGTTGCATTGCCGGCAATTGTCCTCCTTCAATGCCAGAACCACATTACTGTGAATGTCCATCAGACGATGGTATTTATTTTGTGCCACATCCGAAGAGCTGTCAACATTATTTTATATGTTCGAACGGTCTATCTATACTATTGAGTTGTGCCTTTGATCTTTTATTTGATTCTACAAATAATTGGTGTACATTTCCCAATCAAACTGAATGCTACAACGAATTAAATGATAGTAGTGGAAAAAGCAATGAAGATGATGGCAGCAACGGTTGTGTTAATGGAACATGCCCCGATCCACCAATACCTGAACCACATGAATGTGATTGCCCATCAGGCGATGGAATTCACTTTGTTCCACATCCAAACAGTTGCAAACATTACTTTATTTGTTCAAATGGTCTGTCGATTTTGTTAGCTTGTGCTACTGACTTACATTTTGATAGTGAAGAAAATTGGTGTACGTTTCCCGATATAGCTGTTTGTAATTTGAATAAAGTAATTGAACACAAATATAGTGAATATTTTAGCTTAGAGCGAACAACAAAAGCAAATAGTGTCTATTTCAGTCAAATAAGAAATATGGAGAAGAACGATGGTCAATTAAATTATTATACAATTGAAAAATTGGATTTTTATAGAAAACAAAAACTATTGAATTCTAATTCAAATTAATAAAACTATAATATTTGACTTTAAATTGTTTTTATTTATTTCACATGGTCCAACTCCCATTAACTTCTAACATACTTCTAACACTTTTTTTTAACAATATTAAAGTAACCTCTTTTGGATCCTCCTCAAACTTTGTAGAGAGGTAGAGGGGTTCTAAAATGCAATATTTTATTGCCACAAATATGAGTGAGGATTAAATTAAAAAAATGTTGTAGTGTTAACTTTAAAATGGAAGGGGCTTAACGTTAGTATGAAAAATATAGAAATATAAACATTGATAGAGGTGATGTGATGTCAAATGACAAGGGCTACAACTTTAGTTCTAAGGGTTTCAGAATGCAGGGGGATCCTCCCCAATTTTTGTACGGAGGTAGGGGGGTCTTCCCTAAACAACGTTTGTTCTTGGAGTTTGCGGCGCTTGGACCCTTTTTGGAGGGGGAGAGGGTTAAAGTTTGTATGCAAAAGTTTTTAAAAATGCAATATTTTAGTGCCACATATACATATACAGAATGAAAGGGTTAAATTAAAATAAAATTGTAGTGTAAACTTAAGTTGGGGTTCATCCTCTTTTAAAATAAGTCGACTTAAGCGACTATGCACTTTGGGTGAGAATAGAAAAGAAAGTACTGCCTGCAATGTGTTGCTAATATCGCAATTTAAGTCGATTTAAGTCAAAGTTGCGATATTAGCAGCACATTGCAGGCAGTACTTTCTTTTCTATTATTACTTATCTCCAAAGTCTGTAGCAACAAGTAATAATCGCATTAATCTTACCGAAAGTGCATTAATTCACTCAAGTCGACTTAAGCGATTATTACTTGTCGCCACAGATAATATTCTATTCTTAAGGTAAGACCCCCCTACCATCTAACAAAGTTTGGGGAGGATCCAAGATGGGGGGTGGGTAATTCTACTATATGCCAAGGAGTATATTTAATTTGAAGTTTATAACTACAACTACTAAACAACAACCACATTATTTATATATACAATATATGATAAAATGTATTGTTTTTGTATATAAATATTAACCTATTAAATTGTTAATTAATTAAAATCAACCGAAAATTATCAGCAATTACAAAAACAAGAAGAAGAAAACTGAACGTGCGTACATATTATGTTAAAAACAAAATCGATTACATGTTTTTAAACTAATCGATTTCTTCTATATATTGATATAATTTCTTTTGAGTATATTGAACTGAACTTATGAAAAAAAATTTAAAAAAATATTTTGCCACTACAACCCGATCTTGGTCTTGGGCTAAACTGAATTATCACTTTTTAATCTGATTACTACGATTTTTCAAGACAAACGTTTTTTTTTAAATGTGATATGTTGTCAGGATGTCGCTGATTTTATTTTTTAGTAACAGTTGGTACCGCACTATATATGTATGAGGGATTCTATCTGTTGGTGTGAAAGCGGTCTAACGTCTTTTAGTGACTGCTAAAATACTGCAATCGCTTTAATAAATACCAATTCTGAATGAAAGACCCAATTGTTAAAAATTCTCGGCAAGACCAAGGTACAAATCATAATGACACTAATCACATAATTTAGGTGTCATTTAATTCAATGTATCCAAAGCGGGAGAGCATTGGGACCATTTGACTAAATCTATCTGGTATTATAGTTTTAAATGATCAGCAACTACAAATTTACATTTTTTTAAATTTATCATTGATATATTATAATATAAGAAATTATAGTAACCGACCACTGCTATGGCTTTAATAATAATTAATAATTAGGATAGCTTTTCGGATAGCTAAGTTAAGAAAAATCCCAGTGAAACCGATGCACAGTGGGACAAAATGGGAAATTTCTGGCAAAAAGTCGAAAACGCAATCAATTAATGATCGCGTGTTTTGGGTCCCCTGATAACGAATCTGGGCGTAAATACAGTATAGTGGACCTCTCTGAAGGGGAGGGCCGCTATGCTGTATTTACGATGGGCAAAGCCCCGAGTGTAAAACCGGTTTCAATTGACAAGGCACTCTGAAGGTTTGCCCCTCAGAGGGATTTTAAGTTTGGTGAAAATTTTAGAAAAATTGGTTTTTTGGGGGCCGACCCTACACAAAAATATATGGAAAATCATAGTTTTGCCCCTCCTAACTACATGAAGTGTTGGATTTGTCTCAACTTTTTTTTTAATGATAGGTATATATAATACACCTTTTATTTTTTACCATACACTCCTTACTCATCCCCTCAAATCCCCCAAAATATCAATTTTTCTGAAATTTTCACCACTTTAAACCAGTCTGGGTGGCATTTTGATTTGTAAACTAAAAAAAGCTTATTAAACCGAGCATAATAAGCTAAATGTCGTTCAAAAACACATTTCTCGGATTATTAAACTACAACTAATAACTTTACTTTGTATCGTTCGGAAACACATAAACAAAGGTTTAGTTTGGTTTAAAAAGGTTTGATATGCTCTTTTGTAAGACCGTGCTCGATAGGACGTGCTTATTAAACTTTGTGTGTGTAAAATAAGGATTACGTTGTCAAGTTTTTGTATTACTTACTTATTTCGTGATTATGGGCAATTTTTAATTGTTTTTGCGAACAATCTAATCTAAATCTAATCTAAATATCAATTTTTAATTATGACAAAAATGTAATTTTATTTTGGTTTTGACAACTTAAACCTTTTTAAACCAAAATAACTATATTTCAGCCCGAATATGATCTCGAAATTTGAAAAAAATGGCGAATCCTTCATAGCGGATATATTAAATATAAAAACGGTTTTTTATACCAAAACTGATTATACAAAAATTTGCAGTATTGTCGAAGATTGTTTTTATTTTTGTATTATAGAATTTTCGACGCTAAGCACTTTCGGTGCTAGGCACTTTTGGTGCTAGGCACTTTTGATGCTAGGCACTTTCTGTGCTAAGCACTTTCGGTGCTAGGCACTTTCGGTGCTAGGCACTTTCGATGCTAGGCACTTTCGATGCTAAGCACTTTCAAAGATAGCCACTTTCGGTGTTAGGCACTTTCGGTGCAAGGCACTTTCGGTGCCTGGCAATTCGGTGCTAGGCATTTCGGTGCTAGGCAATTTTGTACTAGGTGCTTTTGCAGCTAGAACATGTACCCTTCTCATTGTTTGCGACTACATATAAAAATACAATGCTTTTGGTCAGAAATTTCGTATTTTGCCTCGCAATGATTAAATTCACGACCCCTTGAGCACAGAGCAACGACGCAAACCACTACTTCATGATGGCTTTTATATATTATGTTGTATATTAAAATGTTTAAAAAATTGTAATTTATTCTCAAACTAATAACGAATAAATTGATTAATGACCTTTAATTTAAACAATATCTAGGTATATACTGAGTGCAGGTTTGTGAAAATTCAAAATATCCTTATCTTTGTATTTTCAAAAACAACTACATATATCTAACTTAAATACATATCTATCTGAACAAGTAACAAATAAAAAACATTTCGAATACAATTTTGTTTTATAATTTTTCCCCAATTCCGCGAAGAAATTTTAACAACAATATTATTATAAAAAAATAATAATTAAAATGTTTACAAAAGATTTCAATCATCTTTTTTATTTTGGCTGCGCGTTTGCGAGCATATAAAAAATTGCGAAATTTTGATAATTTAGTTATTGTTAGTTGGGTGGTGAAACGTTACGCCAGTATATATCGTGTATAGTTTTAGAACAGACGGAAAAATGAGAAGTAATTAAAATTTTATAAATTTTTTAAATTTGTCTTAATTTTTAAAATCATAAATATAGGCTTAAAGGCATATCATTTAGTTGCATTTATTGCAATTGCTGTTACCTTTGCCGTAACATCATCTCGCAGACAAATAACGAATTATTGTAACAATACAACAAATCCTTGTAACAATAACATTTGTTATGGAGTATTGAATAATTCCGCCATTGCAAACGAACTTCAATGTAATGCATTTTTCCATTGTTGGCATGGGTTACCGGTGCCAAATACATGTCCACGTGGACAATGGTTCAATAATGAGACGGCTTTTTGTGACTCCAGCGAAAATGAAGACTGTCCACAAGCTGGAGGTGGCGGCGGAGGTGGTGGTGATGGTGGTAGTGGTGATAATGATAATGATGGAAATAGCACTGATAGCAGCAGCCTTGAAAATAGTGGGGAAAATGATAATGACAATGGAACTGCATGGAAGTGTCCACCAAAAGGAATTCATTTCTTCCCACATAGAGATTATTGTGACAAATACATTATGTGTCATTCAGGATATCCAATATTGTTGCATTGTGCCGAGGGTTTGTATTATGATCGGGAATTAGAAACCTGTAACTTCCCTGAACTGGCTGAATGTATTTTGGCTGTTTGTCCAGAAGAAGATGATCCTGAAAATATCGTATACGTGCCAAGTGATGTTGATTGTGAAAGGTAAGAATAATTTAATTCTTACAATGAGTTTAGTAAATTTAAATTTTTTCGACAGATATTACATTTGTATTAATGGAGAGGCTGAAGAACATTTTTGCGCTCCTGATATTCATTGGAATGCTGAAGCCAATCAATGTGATTATCCAGAAAATGCAAATTGTACAGTAAGTTGAACCGAGAAACAAAATTATGTGTCGGTATAAAATTTTCTTTCTGTTTCAGATCAAAGAAAAAGAACCAGAAAATGATCTCCCACAACCCCATGAAATTGAATGTGAACTCGATGACGGCATATTTTTCGTTCCTCATCCAAGAAGTTGTGAACATTATTTCATTTGTGTAAACGGTGAATCAACATTATGGCCATGCGCTGACGATTTACAATTCGATCCAATAAATAATTGGTGTACAGATCAAGAGGTCGTTTGTGTGCTTGAAGAGACTAAAGTTGCTGATAATGAAGAAATTAACATTAATGTAGTATACGAAGAACACAATAGCGACAGAAGCCAAGATGAAATTCATATTAACTATGAGAAGTCTGACGAAAATCAAATTTTCAAATATTCCCTGGAAACATTGTTGTCGTTAAACTAATAAATTAATTTTCTTTTTTTCTTAAACATTATTTCGTTTTTTTATAATGCTCATTTACACTACATGTTTTTGGTAGCACTTACTTTGACCGTATACTAATTTGGCAGTAAAGATTTGATCGTACCATTTTTAGACGTAACAGATTTGATCGTAAACTAATTTAACCATATAAGCGTTTTTGGTCGGAAAAGTTTTGTTCGTACACATTTGTTCGAACTAATTTGTTCGTATACTGATTTGGTCGTAATAAGTTTTTAGTACCTTTTTATTCGTTTAAAAAATAGAAAATAAAATAATAATTGGGCGTTGAACAAAGGAATATTATATTCAATAGCTACATTCGAGCGTATCGGAATTTTAATCTCGTCTCGATATCGATAATATCGAGTTTCATAATCGGCCTCTGATTACTATAGGTTCTCTCATGACAAACCGTTTTTAATGTGGAATGTCGTCAGCATGTCGTACCGGTATTGTTTTATAGTAATCAGTGAGTGGGGTTTTACACTACATGAGGAACCCTATCAGTTGGTATATAAGTGACTTCCGGGCCACTGCGCAATGGCTTTTTAATAAACACCTGCCTGAATAAAAGATGGTAATGCAGTTGTGAAAATTTGTTGGCCCTAGCGAGCTTCGAACTCACAACCTCTTGATTACAGAGCCGTGACGTTACTTACTGCTCTATATACTGGCTATCTAACAGCCAATGGTACATCATAAATGCGGTGCAATGTATTTGATGCCTGCCAATAATTGGTGAAAATTAGAACCTAGTTGTGAAAAATTGCCTACCAGACCGTGGATCAAACTCACAACCTTTTGATCACAGAGAAATGACGGTTATAACTGCTCTATGCTGACTAATGACTATAGTTTTGCTTAATAATTTGACTTATAAATAAAAAAAAAATCCTAATAATTTCACCGTAAAGCTTTATTCGTAAAAAAAATTGTCGTAACAAATTTACGGACAAATTATTACGAACAAATTGGTACAACCAAATTAGTACGATCAACATTTTTACGACCAAAAATGTTACGGTCAAATTAGTTTACGCCCTTTACGGTCAAATCTGTTACGATCAAATATGCTACAACCAAATCTTTACGGTCAAATAATCACGGTCAAATTACAGTAAATCCATGTTTTTATGTGCCTGTCTAAAAAACAGACTTGTAACAGAAAATTCGTAAAAAATCAATTCTAATTTGATAAAATAAATTATAAACGCACAAAATATTTATAAATATTTTAAAATTTGTGCCCATCAGAAAACTGTTTTTTAGACAAAAAACATAAGGAGACATGAAAACTTGAATAATCAGACTAGCCGGTCGTTGGGGAATGGGATCTATTATTTCAATAAAAATGCACTAAGTATACTACTTGTAGACCACAGGCCCACGTTCATAACTCATGAGGAGACTAATAAGGAGACATATTTGAAAAACATGTAGCGTAAATTGGTTTTAAGATTGTAAATAGGATAGCCTTAAAAAAAGAAAGTAAAACAACATATCGATACATTAATTGCAATAACCGGTATTCCACATTTTTGCAAAAATCGTTTTTTTAGTGCACTCTTATCAAGTGATACATCCATTAGCATGATACAAAAATAAATTTGTTCTAGAAAACTTTTTACTTTTTGTTATACTTAGTTTTTCTTGCTGTGTCGTAGTACTAATGCGAGACAATTTTTTTGATTCTCCTGTAAATTTACAAATTGTGGAACAGCGCTAATTGCAGTTATTGTATCGATGCGGATTGCAGACTACACATTGGTCTTTATTTCCGATATACGCAAAATTAAAAATAATTTGAATTGCAAAATATTCAAACATTTATTAGCATTTTAAAACCATATGTAATACAGTTTAAGTTTACTAATATGCAGCTTCATCGGTTGCATAATAATCTTCATCAAGCGTAGTGGTTCCATTATTTATGCTGCAATCAACTGCATCAGGTGCATCGCAAACCTTTGACAATATTTTATTATTTTATTATAAAACTCGGTAAATTTAATTTTTTTTTAAATCTTACCTGCAAAATGGCATTAAACAGCAGTCCACTTGGACATTTAAACAGAACACTTACACCGTTGGCACAAATATAAAATAAATTGCATTCGCTTTCATGCGGCAAAAGCGTTTCAATCGAATGCTCATTTTCGTTTTGAGGACAATTTAGGTCTAATTCGGCCTGCACAATTAGGCCAAACATTGTCACAAGTAAAATTATCGAGAATTTCATTTTATAATTCATTGTTAGAACGAAAAAAAACTTGTGCTAAGAACTATCTGTGTTTATTTCAATCGAATTTATATTAAATTTATTATTATTATCGCGGAATTGCAATATCTATTTAAAAATGTTATCTTTATACAGATAGCTTAATTGCAGTTATATAAAGATACTATTTCCTGTATACCTATGGATTTGTTTGTTTTTTTAAATAGTTTTAGACGTCATAAACGCCGTGACTTAACTAACTTGTAAGGGGAGCGAATACATAATTGGTAAATATTACTAATTTATTAACTATTTGTGGTGCCAATTTATTTAGTAAATTAATATTATATAAATTATCGAGGGGGTAACCACCTGAAAAAATTGTGTCCCTCAGACTTCCCTTTTAAAAAGACTTCCAAGATTTCCAAGACTTCCAAAATACTTCCAAGTCTTCCAAAGACTTTTACGACTTCCAAAAGACTTCCTAGACTTCCAAGACTGCCAAAAGAATTCCAAGACTTCCAAAAAACTTCCAAGACTTCCAAGACTTCCAAAGACTATCAAAGATTTCCAAGACAAATAAAAAATTTCCAAAAGACTTTCAAGATTTTTAAGAGACTTCCAAAAGACTTCGAAGACTTCCAAGACTTCCAAAGACTATTATAAGACTTCCAAAGACTTCCAAGAACTCCAAAAGACTTCCAAGACTTCAAAAAGACTTCCAAGATTTCCAAAGACTTCCAAGATTTCCAAAAGACTGCCAAGACTTCCAAAAGACTTCCAAAACTTCCAAAGAGGTTATTATAATTATTATTAGTAGACAGCAGACCATAGACTTCGTGGCGTCGACCATCGCACCGTATCCGATTTTGTAAAAAAAGTAGCCAAAAGTCTGTATCTTTCTTCATCCCAGACGGATTGAGTTGAAATTTTGGATATAGATTTATGAATAATAATTAAACTGTCTTTTTTCGAAAAAATAGGCAGAGGCGTATTAGGTATAGGGGCCCGCAAATTAGGCTTATAGGTAACATTTAAGTATAATTACTAATATTTGATTACGAGTTAAGTTTTTGAATTTAATATTCAGGGTTGTATTAGAAAGGAGCCCGATAAATTTCAGCAAATTTAAAATGTATGTATACTTAAATACAAACATTTTTTAATACAAATTCTCTAAATATTTATAATTTATTGGAATTGTTTAAACTTAAGGCTGTATTAGAAGATATCGCGAAAGTGCAAAATAAATGTATGCATATCAGTGGGTCCCTGGAAAAGATTGTAAGTGCACTTACCATACTTTTAGGATAATAACAGATTTGAATTTCTAGGGTTAATGTACATATACTAAGTAAAATTCGTGTTGACAAAATGTGTCCAAATCCGCCCACTGGTAAAAAACTTCCTATATTAACTCATATTTTTTGGCCAATTTTAGAAAAAAAAAACGTATAAGAGCACCACTTTATCTTTGACCTAAACGCTCCAAATGCAATCTAAAAGTATGGGAAAACTAAAAACTCATATTCACCTAATTTTGTTTAAATCCGTCTACTGGTAACAAACTTTCTCTATATGCTCATATTTTTCGGGCATTTAAAAAACTGTACGGGAGCCCCTCTTCACCTTTGACCTAGAGGGCTATATTTATAAATATAGCCCTCTACTTTGACCTAGAGACTCCAAATTTAATCTTAGAGTATGAAACCACTAAAAACTCACCCCCACCAAAATGTGTTCAAATCCGTGCACTGGTAAAAATTTCTCTATTGTTCGGGCATTTTCAGAAGAAAAAAAAACACTTTGACCTAGAGACTCCAACTGCAATCCCAGACTATGGGACCACTAAAAACTCATC
>JANSTW010101555.1:0-17996 GCA_027564275.1 Diadocidia ferruginosa | reverse complement strand
TACACGTCAAAATATACTATTCTATTATTTCTTATATGTTATTAAAAAATTTTTTTAATTTAATTTGGAAAAAACAAAAAAAGGCAATACAATTGAAGTTGTGTAGGAAACATACACATACAAAAGGAGATAATTTTTTTAAATTGAATTAAAGTGGAACTTATATTAGAACTTTTCCCTAAATGCAAAAGAAACCATTTCTTTATGGAAAATAACAAAAAAATTCTATATCACAAATGCTTCATCCAAAAAAATCAACAATAAATTACAAATTTTGCAAAAATTGTAAAATAATTATAGAATATTTATCTTTGTCAATCTCGGTTGTAAAGATTGACTAACAGCCTCTTTAATTTCAATTAACGCTAATTCAGCGTGAAGCCTAACAACGTCATCTTCGTCACTTTTCCAAAGACGTTTTAAGACTGCGGTTATCGGAGCTAATGAATGAGCAAATAACTAAACATGAAATAATTTGCCAGTAAAAATTATTGTAGAGAAATATTGCTGTAGAAATATATTGTAAATATAACTTTAAAAAACTTTTAACTAATAGGAAAACTGCATTTTTTTCATAAAAAGACAAAATAAAAACCTCAAATAGGGAGCTGGATGGATTATTAGCTGAAATAATCATTGCTCGAAGTAAATGAATAGCACCACGTCGAGTTAATACAGTCGAATTAGACGATTCTAGTTTTTGTGAAATACATAAAAGAAACTAAAATATAGTCAATCGTTACATTTTTGTAAAAATTCACAATTACAACTTCAAAAAAAATGTCCTTAACTTTCAAAAATGTAGAATGTATATAAATTTTTACTTCGTGAAGAATCTTATCAAAATAACGGCCTCTACATGCTATGACAAGATCAGCCAAAGAACTAAGTGCCGAACACTGAATGATTTCATCTGAATGTTTTATCATTGGCAATAGTGAATTAGTTAGCATATCAAAATAATGTGGAGAAAAATCGCCTAAAAAACGTATTTAAAATAACAATCAATATCCTAATTAGAACAAACCTAATTGCTTAAAAACTTTCGCCAAGGTTTCGCCTATTTTCCCACGAAAAATTAGTTCATTGTCATTACGATCTTTAAATTTGTTTTTATTATCGGAATCAAAGTTAATAGAATTTTTGCTTTGTTTATTTAAAGTTGTTTCGATAGTATTTATGTTTCGCCATTTCTCCCAATTAACAAATACAGAAACCATTCGACCAAGGTATGGTTCAGTACGCCAATACACAAGCTCTGCTAGCGCATTTATAGCAGCCAAAAAAATATAACTGTCTGAGCTATGCAATCTTACTAAAAAAGTAACTTTTTACAGTAAAAAATCATAAAGCTTTATTTATAAAATGTCATAAAAATTTAAATCATAAATTGAACTCTTGCACCAGAGAGTTATGATAAGCAACACTTTTCATAATAAAAAAATTGAAAAATCAACAAGCAACTTTTGAATCATATTAAAATTTTTTAGAATATGTAAAAAATACAAAACAAAAGAATATATACCAATTATTTTTTCATAAACTGTTTCAAAATTGTCTTCACTTTGAAAAATAAATCTATCCCGTTTGCGAAATGCAGTCGCAAGTTCGATTAAAGAATGTCCACAAAGTGCTAAGCCAACATCATTATCAAGATCACTATCCAAATCATCAAGTATGGATTCCAGACTTTGAGAACTTAACTCAGAAGTTTTTTGCTCCTTCTGAAAATCATTTTTGTAGCAAGCATCAATTGTCTAAAAAATTCAATATTAAGAAATAAACAAATAAGATAAAGATTATAAATATTTTTATTTGAATTTTTCAATACATTTCTCTTTAAACATTTCTCTTGAGTTTATATAATCAATGTTTATAATTTTTAAACTTAATGACAAAAAAAGTACCTCAGAAATTTGTATAAGATTCATGCAGCTTAATTCTTCTGCTTCTATTCCGTCAAAATGAAAAGATGAAAGTAATTTTAAAATAAGAGTGAGTATATAATGTGGCAAAAAAATGGAATCTTCACCTAAATTCCTTAATACCTTCTTTAATTTTCACAAATAATTCTAGCACATATTTTCTTTTAATTGTAAAAAAGTTCTAGAAAAAATAATGGTAACATATCTTAATAAAGATGCCACTTTATTTTTATTTCAATTCTATTATATAATATTCCGACTTTAACATTTTAAAACTAAATTTTTAAGTACCAAAAAACAAACTTTTTAAGAATTTTTCAGCTAAAATTTCACGATCAAAGGAAACAAAACGTAATTCATCAGATAATAATCTTGACATTGAAATCGGCATTACAATATTAGGATTTGACAATTTACAATAATTAAATGTAGTCTTAAGAAAAGTAGTGTAAAAAATTGTCCTATCTTTATTCGATTTCTAAAATTAAAATTCTAATAAAATTTTAATTTTATTTATATGTTTACATGTTCATTTAGTAAATAAAACTTAAATTACCTTTGCTATAATCGAATCTAAGCCAGAAAATTGGAAATCAATTAAGTCTTGAAGCAAAAATGGTTCTTCTCTTACTATAATTTTTATTTTGCTATAATTGTATTTGTAATTTTTTGCTTTTTTTTCGTTATCTAATTCATTTAAAACTTGAATTTTTGGAGAAATAATTGAATATGCGACGTGTTCGGCTTCTTTCAGCTCAAAATAAGCGTCCTTGAGATATTCCAAATCGTTCCGAAGTAAAACTTTCCGTAATATAAATTCAACCTAAAAACGTAAGTTTACTAAAAATACTAGAATAAAACTATTATTGATTATATGAAAAAATAACACTTAAGTGTTTATTAAAAACAAAAAATGTAACCTGTAAGTCAATTGATGAAAAAGAGTTAAGCAGCCTCTGACAAACTGATTCCAAATCTGCAACAAATTTGGAAAAAGAAGATTCATTTTTCCCAATAGGACAACTTGACGTTGACGCTGAAGAAGGATCAATAGACTCATTTAAAGAACTAGCTTGACCCAATAAATATAACCAAAAAGGAAAAAACTAAAGTAATAAAATTTTACATTAAAAAAACTTTGAAGTATTAAAAGTAATAAGAATTGAAATATTTTAATCCATTTTTAAGTTAAAAAGAAATTGCAATTATAAATATTATTTCTATTTTAATTTTGATTAATCGTAATGTCTACTTTAAGCAAATTATCCTGCAGCGCAAAACTACCAGTGTTTACATTTGTTTCAAGCCAACGTGCCGCAATCCAAACAGCTTCATCTAATTTACGTGTCCACAATCCCATATCAGTTGAGCTAGTACAAGCACTCAGGTTGCCTCTTTCTAAAAGAAGTTCAAATGGACGTACAATTTTATCAATAATTTGCGTTTTGACAGCTAAAGGAGCAATTTTAGTATATTCTTCAATAGTAAGCGTAAACAAAAGAGAAATCTTTCTAGTCCACAATTGATTCTAAAACAAGAAAATATATAATATAAAATTACGCTACAACAAACAATTTTGAAATCACAAGAGTAAATAAATTCTATTATATACATATTAATATAATCAAAGAGATATAAAAATATAGTGCAATAAAGGTTGCTAAATACATCATAATTAAAAATTCTGAAACTAATCCGTATAGAAAAAAAAAGTTTTAATTATAAATAATCAATAGAAATAAAACTATATCTAATGATTCTATTTTCGACATTTTACAAGAAATTAAACAGCATAAAACCTTAAAAATATTTAAAAGATTTCGCAAAATAAACGAATAATATTTCTCAGCCGATTTTACGTCACTTGGCTTAGTCGCCAAGAGTTTTGCAACAGCAGAAAGCGCAGCAGAGTTTTGCCAAAATGATTCGCCACCTAAAAACTTGATAACATAAATGTTTTTAAAAAAATTAATCAAGTACCCAAATCATCACAAGCAATAAGAAAGTTACTCAATCCATTTTCCATCAAAAGTAATTGAGAAAGTTGTTTACCAATTTCTTTCTAAAATTTCACGTTTTAATCTACACATATTTTATAAACTATTTTCATTTTAAAAAACTTTAACAACATAATAAAAAAAAGTTTTTTTATATACTTACCTGTGTTTTTAAGGTTACTTTTGAACTCGCATTATAATTTTTAATTATTGACATCGAGCAAAACAATTTGCGAAATTTTTCAACCGATGACTCTGTTGAACTTTTTGTTTGATCCACGGAGATTTCTTCAGTCATTTTCAATTATGAAAAACCTAAAATATGTAGAACCGTAAATGCAACAATCTTTTGAGGAAGGGAACACAGTTTATTGGCAACCTTGATTAAAATACTTTAAAATTATAAATTTAATAGTTTTTTTATAAATGATAATTTTGCTTTTTTGTCATAAAAAGTTTCTTACAGTAGTTTTTTTCAAGTTTCAAGATAAAAAGTAAAAATAAGTATTATTAGAATGTTTAAACAACTATTTTTTATTGAAGTACCAAAAATAATGATAAAAAAATTCTAATTTTTTTGAAAATAGAGTAATTAACACAACTTACCACAATTTATTCATAATAATATTTTTTTTTAATTTTGATTTTCAAATTTGAATTGGCAAAAAAATTTAAAATCTTATTTTTTATAGTAAAATGGTTATTTTTTAGTTCTTTGTTTCGTTTGTTTTGTATTGTTATTATTGCATCCTTTTATTACATATTTAATTGTAATTTAGCTGAGGAAACCCACTTTGTAGGGCATGGGTTAAAACCAATATTAAGATTCAAAATAGATCTCATAAAAAGACAAAGAAAATTTTGAGCTGATAGGAAAAGTTGTATTAAATTACATCTATTCCAATTTCTCCTAATCACAAGATTTTATGCTATTTAATCGAAGTATAATTCTTATTCACAACTCCAAAAAATTCAAGCCACAATTAAAGTTTTCAATTATACATTATTCCTTCAAGGAGTTTGTAAGTACTTTTTCTATTTTAAGGAGGGATATTTATACATATGAATTTCAAATGTATTTCCTAATCAAAATCTGCGTCTGGTTTTTCATTCTGTGGACAAAAATTTAAAAAAGACATGTCAATAGTTTTGAATTTATATTAAAAAAAATTGCAGTTGGATCTGTCTTATTTGGTTAAATTTAGTTTTCATATAATTATATTACTTCTGGAACATATTCTCATATTTTGAATTTTTTGATGCATTTACCAATTTATAACAAAAGTATCTTCAATAAATGGTTTTGTACATTAAAAAAAATTAATGCGAGAAAAAACTTCTTCAAATAATATTTGTTTGAAAACTTGCGGTTTTTTTAAAGCAATTCTTTAAATAAAAATCCTGAGATTTTAAATATAAATTTCGTTAGAAAAGTTGTAAAAGCCAATTTCAAATAAACTTACAGCAAAAAGCAAAACCAACCAACCAGCAGCCGAGCCATTACTTCTCACTGCTAAAGGCCATGCATTTTTGGTTTTAATGAGAAAACTGATTCAAAATGAAAAGTGTTTTGCAACGAAATGAAATGGATTGTTTTTACAGTTAGCTTGCTTGCTTGCTGCGTATAACAATGTAAAAGATATAAAGAAAATTGTAAACAGACAACGCAGGCTCATGTGTATGTTTGTCTTTCTTCCGCGAGGCAGAGAAGAAGCGATAAGTGGTGAAAGTGGTCTTTTCTCATAAGTCTTGGTGTTTTCTGTGCTCTTAAATGGCTAAAAAAATGCTTGATGCTAAGGTGTGACTTGCTAAAATGGTTTATTTATCTTATATTGCTCTTACTTTTTCAAGTTTTTTTTCCTTGATATGAAGGAACTAATTTTAATAAAGACTTTTCTTTTTAATTTGTATAATGCTTTCAAGAAGATTACTAATTTTTATTAAAATAGTTTACATTTATTGATTGTTTTGCATTAAATTATGATTCATAAACTTTATTATTCTTTACCACAAATTTGTATGGATGCAAGATACGTTTTGATTATATTAGTAAAAATTTTTACGAGTACTGCTTTGACTTTTGAACTTAAAATTTGTTTATAAATCATTTATTCTTTAATATTTAGTAAATTTTTTTCGTTATTGTATGTTGTAAACCTTTTTTAAAAAATTACTTTCTTTTTACCGAATTATAATTTTATTGATTTTCTATCTTTGATTACTGGTGCTTGATTTATTATGAAATTTGTTTTCAAGGTTTTTTTGACTTGTTATAGGAAGACGTTAAATCAGGGATATTGTAGATGAAAAAAACATGCTTCTTTTACGTATGAACCTTAAAAAAAACAATGAACAACAACAAAATTCATCAGAACGGTAAAATGACGAATAAATTGGGTTTTGTTCCGAAATGTTTTGTTCTGCTTTTTTTATGCTTTGCTTTTTTATGTGATGTGGACAATTTGTTTAGTAGATGTTGTAACCTTATAATTTGTGGAAAGATTTAGATGACTAAGAGGCTACTTTTATTTTTATAATTTTTTATACTTTGCTACTATAAGAAAATAATAAAACTAAAATTTTTTTAAAAAGATAGAATCTGCATGCCTATCTGCAATTTGAAATTTTTTTTAAAGCAAGTAATTTAATACTAGTGATTGTCTAATTCCTCTGAAACAAACTTTTACTATTGTATATGTAATTTTTCGAATCGTTCAAAAGTAAAAAGGCAATTAAATTTTTTTTAAATAGAGTTTTAAATTTATGTCCTTGGGTTTTTTCTGTGAATTAAACTAATTTTTTGAACTGTTCTGTATTTGTTTTGTGCAAATTCAGCTTAATTTAATACATATGTATTAAAATTTTATTCACTTAGTTTTATGCTTATAAAATTATGCGGAAAAATTGGTATATTAGTTTGTGCTGGTTTTGCAATTGCATTATATTTTTGTAAAATAAGAAAAGGCTGAGTTAAAAAGTGGAAATAAATTTTTGTGCTAGCATGTACAGTTGTAAAAAGTAAAGAAAGGAACGTGATTTTGTACTAAAAGTAAACGAGAAATTTCCGAAAAATTCGATATTTTTTGTGTGTTTATGTAATAAATATAAATTACAATTTTTTATGGCTAAGATCTTTTGTATTTTTTGGACTTATAACGTAAATAAATACTTTAAATTATTTTATTTAGTGACTGCCAAAAAATATCTGTTTGCTTAGGCTAATTTATAAGATGTCAAAAAATAATATTTTTTTAAATAGCATTTTAATTCGGATTTAAAGTCAAATACTAATTTAAGGCGTTGTGTTAAAAATTGTGTATTTTTTTATTTAAAAACTAATTGTTAAGGTATTTTTCCGGTTGGATTAAAATAATATTTTAAAATGTGCATATAAATTTGTACACAATATTAAATTTATGTTGTTAAATTCGTACTTATTATTGAAACTGATGCAAAGCACTCTAACTTCTGATCTTAATGAATATTAACTACTAAATCATTTAACCATTGACGTAACCAAACAAAAATTTTAAACAAATTTACACCTTATCCTAATTTCTTTTAAACATATTTTAAGATAAGAGCGCTTACGCTTAGTTAAACTTTTTCTTTTTATAAACACTTTTAATAATCAAAGAGGACTTTTAACTGAACGAAAAGTAATCTATGAAAATTTAGAATTTTCTTAAAATAATTTTATATGTTGAGCGAGCTTAAATAACTTTGCAACTTTTCTGTGTTTAGTCAGATGCAAAATAAATTTTTCTCCACGTTTATTGAAAAAATTTTTTGGGTTTCACTGTTCTAATATTTTTTTTCTTTGCCAATTGTGTTTATGTATTGCAAAGCGTAGTGATTTAGTTAACACATTTATCTATTAGAATAAGTCGAAATGCGGTGTATGATTGCTTATAAAAATTATTTACTTATTAATGTTAAGAATAAAAATCTTATAAAGAATATATTGTAATACGTTTTATTTTCGTTTATCGTTAATTTTAGACGTTTTAATTTGATTGAAATGTTAAGTAAATAAAAAAAATCTGAAACTAGTTGGTGTTTATAATTTCCAACAAAGTTGAATTTTTTCACATGTTTGTTACTGTATAAAAAAATAGCCTGTAACTAAGAATTAAAATAATATTTTTTCTTAATTACATAAAAGTAAAAACCATATTTCATTTAAAAGCGGATGAGAATATGTCGTAGTTTTTTCATATAGGTTGTATCGATAAGTCTAGTTAGTACTTTAAAGGTCTTCTCAAAATTATTTATTTTGCAACAGTTCCAAACCTTTAATATGTATGTGTAATATTACGTGTTAACAGAAAATTCGAAGGTAAAAAGGATGAACTAACTACAAAAAAAATGATAAAAAATTCTCATATTTTTTTGTCAATGACTATATTGCGTGCAATAAAACCGTTTGCATAACATAACCATAATGCATCTATCATAATACAACCATAATGTATCTGCATCTGTTATCCAATTAATTTTTACTTTGACTCCAAAAAGTGGAAGAAATTATGTATGAAAAAATAAACTCTAAAGTTATCCCACTCCACGAAACCATATGTAAAAAACTTAGGTCTGAGGTGTAATTACTTAATTATAAAACTCCATAAAGCGGTTTGACAGACTAATGTTTTCTTAAGCGTACTTCACAAAATAATGTATAACCCCAAAGTTTGTGTTACTTTGTTTCATGTTTTTAGTATGCATATCATTCATTTTTTGGCATCCATATAGTGCTTTTTTTTTGCTACCTCGCAAACGTGTATATACACTTTTGCTGCGTTAACAATTTTTTTGCTTTGTTATTTTGGTCTTGCCGAAATGTTTTTTATAATGAAATATGTTATGCTTTGGTGGAAAAATTGGTAAGGTAATACACATATTTTTAAAATGGTTATACATATCCACAACATTGTTTAACTCATTATCATTTTTAAATTCCCTTAATGAATTTTATTTTAATGCTTTGATTTTTCTTTTTTTTTAAAAACGACAGCTGTATAAAATGATTAGGAACAAGTAAAAAGATTTATCATATTTTAACGTAATAAGGTTTTTACGTCATTATTTTCTCAAAAAACTTGATCTTATAGAGAAAATGCAAGATTATATTTATTTTTGCGTGTGCATTTGTAATAATTTTTTATTATTTTATTCATTATTGTTTAAAACTAACCTAAAAAATTGGTATACTTTTTCTAGCTCAATACAATTGATAGTGAGAGCTACACCACTGATAATATTTTGAAAATATCACATTTGTTTACAATAGGAAAAAACTTTAACAACTAAACAACTTTTTTGACCTACAATTCAATTGATTCACTTTTCCCAATATTGGTTGCACATAATTGTTTCTTTTTGGTTGCCGCCACTTTTGTTTTTACGTCTTCCTTATTCCTTCTGTTGAGCACTTAGCAACTTACATCCATTTTAGCTTGTTTTCTTCCACCCTGCTATTTTCAATAATTGTTTTCACTTTGCGCTGCATTTTTATGTTACGAAAATGTTAAAGACAAATGTGGAAAAGATAAAAAAAAATCCAAACATACGGATTTTTTTCGCAGCTTTTTTTCTATTGCACGCATTTTACCTTTTTTATATTTTCTTTCCTTTTTTCTTTTCTTTTTTTGCCTTTCATAATTTCTTGGCCTTTTAAATAAACGGTGTACACCCGTATTTCTACAAAGCAATGCTTGTGCTTGTCTTATTACCTTTTCTTACTGCCTTCCACGTACGTGTGTTGTTTCAATTAAATTGAAATAGAAAATTGCATTGATTTGTATTTAAATTTATTTTCAATAAACAAGATTGCTTATTTTGGCTTATCATTTTTGTCTATATGTATATAAAAACTTGAAGATAAGAATATGATAAGTATATATTTAACATAGATTTATACAAAAAAATTTTTTAATAAATTTGTTTTCAAGTTTTCAATAAATTTAAACTTTTTGTTTTGCGAATATAATCGGCTATTAGAACTTAAGAAATTTAGGGTGTTAAAATGTAATGCGTACATGCAATAAGGCTAGGTTAAGTTTATTTATCATTGTAAATCCAAAGAAGTACAAAATGCTCTTTAATTATGTGTTTTGAGATTTATTATTCTATCAATAGAAAAAATTTTGCAAATTCTATGGGCATTCCTTAATATGTTTTATTTCACAAAAAAACATCAATTAAAGTTTATTTTTATTGTTATTAGTGATTGGACTACTTTAATGTTGTGAACTAAAGGTTTTGTAAATTATTATTACTTAATCATTTTGGTGGTAAATGAAATGTGAAATTGCTTTTAATAGTTTTGGTTATTTTTTGTAAGACTTTAAAGTCCTTTTAATACTTTGGTATTTGTATTTAATTGAATATGTAATGGTTAATAATTTTCGTAATGACATGTGTGTAAGTATTGCTTTTGAAACGAGCCGAATTAAATATGCGTATAACACAATACATATAAAAAGAATTGAATTCTAGATTCTCCCAACGAGCCGCCGGCAAAAAATACCATCGTGCAGCGGCCGCGACAGCAGCATTTGCTCAACGATTTGGCGCCAGAGCGAGATTAGTCAGCCGAGGAGGAGTCTCAGTAACAACAGCTGCACTTTCAGTTCCAGACCCCATTAGCGTCATCGTACAACAACAACAACAATTAAGCGGTAGTGCTAGCGGTGGTTTTAACAGTGAATTTAACACCCAACAACGACGTTATCGGAATAGCGATAGCACACTACACTATAGCCTTATAAAGTCTTATCAAAAACAACACGAAAAACAGCAGGCCAAAGCCAGAGTCAATCATTCAACTGGTCTTGTGCCTTCAATTTTTCGCTCGCCGTCACAAAATAATTCAATATCAGTAAGAGGTCTCTCTATTGGTGTTGTTCCTTCAAATTCGCTTCACCTTCAAGAACTTGGAATTGTTGGGATTGGTGGAGCTGGTCTTACAGCAGCAGCTGCTCTAGTGCCATCATCTCTCCCAAATACGGGAATACATCAACAAGTTGGAATTCAAAACAGCTCACTCACAGGTACCAATAAAAAAGGTTAATTTATGAGTATTGCAAAATCTTATGTTTTTTTAACGCATTCATGACAATGGTATTTTTTTATTTTTTGCCATTTCGGACCAAGACAGTTGTTTATTACTTTTTTAATGCATGTGGTCGAAAATGGTAGATATTTTTGTTATTCTCAAAAGTATTTTCAAGAAAGTAAAAAAAACAATGTATTATTACTGGTTTTCTATATTTTTATATTTCTTTATTATTTATAACTATCAGGTTTTATTCAGAATTTTCGTTATAAATTTTTTATATAGAAGAGATTAATTTACAATATCTTAACAATTATATTATTTTTAACTATGGAAGAAGAAGAGTTGGAATTAATTTTTGATCATTTATTATTAAACAGTGATGCCGAGAATGTAGAAACTTAGAGTTATGAGGATGAAAATCTTGAATTATTAGTTGTGCCAGCAGAAGATCTTGAAGATAATTCTGAAAGTTCTGATCATGATGATTTTAATTTATATAATGATTGGCAAAGTACATTTGATCAAAAAAACAAATTTTTTGGTTTGAATGGTGATATCGCAGAAAATTGCAAGGATCCGATTGATTTTTACAAACTTTTCGTTGATAATGATCTTATAAATATTGCTGTTGAAACAAATCGATACGGATTATCAAAAAATCCAAATTAGCAAACTATAAATGATATTAAAATAAAGAAGTTAATTGCTTTGACATTACAAATGGGAATAGTCAAACTTCCAACAATCTGAAATTATTGGTCGACTGATGCAATTTTATCCAATGTGCTATTGGATCGGCTGTTATGTTATTAGGAACAGATTTGAATCATTATTGTCAAATATTCATATTGCTGATAACGATGCTGCGGATAAAACTGACAGACTTTACAAAATTTTAAATTTTTTTGATATGTTTATATAGCGATGCAAGCAAGTGTGTATAACCAAGAAAAAGAAGTTTGTATTGATGAAACTTTGGTTCCTTTTCGCGCGAAAGAATTTTTTTTTGACAATACATACCAAACAAACGACATCGCTATGAAATTAAAATCTTTAAATTATGTTGCCGTGACGGTTATACTTATAATATGCAAATTTATGCTGGAAAACAACATCAATCAAGATTAGGTAGTGTTGCTGGAGATGTTATCAAGCATCTAATGAATGAACTTTTTAACTTTATTTATGGATAATTGGTATACAAGCCTTTCCGTTTTTAAAAAATTTTTATTAACAAAAAAAACTAATTTGGTCCGATACCATTAGAAGAAATCGAAAAAATTTACCAAAAATTGTAATTGAAAGAAAGCTGAAACGAAATATATTAATTTTATGACAAAATCAAAATGGTATTACAATTCTCAAGTGGAAAGATAGGAGAGATGTTTTGATGCTTTGTACAATGCATGATGCTTCTGCGAATGATAATGGAAAACCAATGGTAATAAATTACTATAATGATGATTTACCAATAACAAAATATTTTCTTGAAGAAGTATAACAAATAGATGATGTGTTGCATGTTACAAAGACTTATCAAAACAATTTGGTTTTTATGTAGCAAGAAATTTTTCAAAGCAAGTTAATACAAAATGTAGTAAATACGGAAATAATTTTTGTTTGCATTGTTTTCAAAATAAGCATAAAAAGTGCTGGATTTGTTAATTAATTTTTTTTGATTTTAATAAATATTGTTGAATTAAGATCACTATTTTATAATAAAAACTAACTCTTCCCACGGTGAACATATGATATTTTATTGAAAGACTAAAATTTATTACAAAATGAATCAAAAAAATTATGTAAAACCTTGTGCGTTACGCATGTGGTCCAAAATTGTGGATTCTGAGTGTGTAACCGGTTCCACATGTGGTCGTGAATGTGTTAAATTTTTATCACTTCTTTTAAGTTATGCATTCAAAAAACAGTATTTATACCATTATTTTACACACTAAAAGTACGGGATATATTCATTTTTGTTAAAAGATGTTTAAAAAAGGATTAAACTTTAATTAGTTTTACATAACACAAATCTAAATGCAATTTAATAAAGTAGAGAAAAGTATCTACAGTACCGAGCAAAAAAATGCCCCACTAGAGTTTTTTACAGATTTTAATCATTTTTTCGATGTTAAGGAAAGATAACGTTAAATATGCAGGTAAATATTATTCACCTTTTCTCAAAATTATTATAATATATTTAATAGTAAAACAAATTTAGATTCACCGGAGATTTATTGTTTTAAAAGAAAATAGAACAATTTTGAACGAGCAAAAAAATTGCCCCACTAGCAATATTGACGAAAATAATTAATAAAGTATAACAAATAAAACTGAAAATTATTAAAATTAGTTCAAAATTTAGTTAAACGGAAGCAATCACAGCTTGGCATCTAGAAGGTAAAGAGTCAACAAGTTTAATAATGCAATTGATAGGTTTTTTTTCATTCCTCAAGTGACTGCATCAACTCATTCAAATTCCTGTGTGTTCGTTGACGAATGCGACGATCTAACACCTCCCACAAGTGCTCTATGGGATTAAGGCTCTGTGCAGGCCACTCTAAGATTTAAATTTTGTTATCGTCAAACCATTTCTTTACTACATTGGACGTGTGCTTCGGATCGTGATCTTGTTGAAAGATCCATTCTGGCATTATTTTGTCTTCAGCGTAGGGCAATATTGCTCGATATTAAATTTTGTCCATGGTGCCTTCAATGCGTATCTACGGATGCACGGCTAAAGCATCCTAGAAAAATAAAATTTTGAATGCCATAAAGAAGTAATTATCCCAGATCATGACATTCCCTCCGCCATGTTTCACAGTGAATAATTGATACTTTGGATGAAAACGCATTCCTGGTCGTCTTCGGATCCATTTAATACCGTCAGTAGAGAACAAGTTATATTTGCTTTCATCACTACATAACACTTTAGCCCATTTGACGGATGTCCAGTGCAAATGACGTGTAGCAAATGCAAGTCGTAATATGTGGTTCTTTTGGTTTATCAAAAGTTGCCGGACGCCTCCCAAACAATTTTGCACGATGTGTGCGGCGAACCGTCCATTCACTAATGCTGCAACCCGCTGTTCTCTACAAGTTGATTTACATGGCCGCCTACTTCCTGGTTTCCTTTTAAGATCATGCGTTTTCTTATAACGGTCATAAATTCGACCAACAGTTTTTTGATCAACCTTTAATTGTTGAGGAACATTACGATTCGATCCACCATCTTTGCTCGAATGATTGCTTCTCGACAATTCACTGATATATGCTTTTTCCCTGACATCTATTTAAAGTATACAACTATAAAACAGAAATATAGATAAGAATTTAGACAAATATTATTCATTATAGAAGTAAAATGTAAGTGGGGCATTTTTTTGCTTTCTCAAAATAATAACAATTTCGATAACAAGTAACTTGAAAAGTATAAAACATAGTAAATTAAGAAATGAATAATTTTATTATAATTTAAAAATAATAATAATTAATATTTAGTTGTGTATTTAACCTTATTTTTCATTAACATCGAAAAAATTATTAAAATTTGTAAAAAAAACTCTAGTGGGGCATTTTTTTTGCTCGGTACTGAGCAATATTAATACTTGTTGCGTTATACGCAAATTTTAAAGCAAAATTCCAAAAATTAAAAAACAGCTTTCAGTACATTCGTTTTCGTACTCTTATCTTTGTCGTTATTCTTTGCTTAATATAAATTGTATAGTTATCGAACTCTCTAATTGTAAAATTTATCTTGGTTCAATTTGTCAATAAATATGTTTCTATTTCTATGTTTCTATTTTTGTCCATTTATTTTAATGACAATTTTTTTTATTTAACAAATTCCTAATTTTCTTTGGTTTCTAGGTTTACAACAATTTTTTGATTTTGTATTCAAACGATGAATTAATAAATCTATAATTAGTCTTTTAGAATTTTACAAAACTATGCACATTATCTTAAACCTTGGAGTCTAGGCATTAAAAATTGACGTAATTTTTTTGGATATTGATAAGTTTTGTAATGTATTCATGAAATCTGATTTATATCTTCCGCTTCAAATATCTTAAATTTGAAGTTTTCATTTCCTCCTTTATACTGCAAATTAAAAAAAGTAGTGTCAGTGTGAAAAACAAGATGATAAAAGTCAAATCAAACTTTATTCAGAAAATTTAAAAATGCGGGTTTTGTTATATTTGGCATTTAGTTAGGTTAATCTTCCAGTTATTTTTGTGTGTAAAAGAATTTATAGCATTCAAATTTGCGCCGGTATTTAAAAAAAAAATGTTTGTCAAGTTTTTTTCTTTTAATTAAAATGGCGTCTTTTACGGCTCTTGATCCTGTAACAAACTCAAGAGAAAAATACTATGATTCACCTTCTACAATAAACAATACTTTAGGCAATATAACCAATACAACAGCCGCCTCTACTGCAATGGCAAATATTCGTGGTCCAAGCTCTTCGACATCGACGTCAACCACGACTTCTGCGGCTGTTTTAATGGTTGGCCCAAACTTTAAGGTTAGTCTTTATCTATTATATAAAAAGTTATCTTGTAATTAAAATTTGATAACTTAAATCATCAATTTTTTTAATTTAAGTTTTGATATGCTAGAATGATATAGCTTTTTAGGTCGGTAAAAAAATAGGATGTGGTAATTTTGGTGAACTTCGTCTTGGAAAAAATTTGTATAATAATGAGCATGTTGCCATCAAGCTTGAGCCTATGAAAAGTAAAGCACCGCAATTGCATTTGGAGTATCGATTCTATAAACTTCTTGGTCAAAGTGGTAAGTTTTAACAATGATTTATTATTTTTAGTGGATTTTTTAACATTGTTTAGATTCAATGTAACAGATATTTTTAATTTTTTTGCTTGTTTTTTTAGTTATGTGTATTTAAAACTAAGCAATTTTTAGAAGGTTTACCTCAAGTGCATTATTTTGGGCCGTGCGGAAAATATAATGCATTGGTAATGGAGCTGCTTGGTCATTCTTTAGAAGATTTATTTGATTTGTGCGATCGTAAATTTACGTTAAAAACCGTTTGCATGATTGCGATGCAATTAGTAATTTTTTATATCTTATATTTGACTCAATTTAACATTATAAAATTTAGCTTCGTCGAATTGAGTATGTTCACTCAAAACATTTGATTTATCGTGATGTAAAGCCGGAAAATTTCTTGATCGGACGTAGCTCAACCAGAAAAGTATTATTTTAAATTTTTTTATTTTTATAATTTTTTATATTAACTTTTACATTCAGCAACATATCCTCCATATTATTGACTTTGGATTAGCTAAAGAATACATTGACTGTGATACAGGTAAATAGTTTTAGTGAATTTGATTTTTATGTTTATTTTAAACATTTAAAGGAAAACACATTGCTTATCGAGAACACAAATCGTTAACCGGTACTGCCAGATATATGTCAATTAACACACATATGGGCAAAGAACAAAGTCGTAGAGATGATTTAGAAGCACTTGGTCACATGTTTATGTACTTTTTGCGCGGATCTTTGCCTTGGCAGGGTCTTAAAGCGGATACTTTGAAAGAACGTTACCAAAAAATTGGTGATACAAAACGTGCTACTCCGATTGAAATATTATCTGAGGGCTTTCCGGGTATGTTTTTTTTTTAATTTTTATACGGTAAATTTGTTTTTGTTCTTCAGTAGATTTCCAATATTTTTTTATAGAGGAATTTGCTCATTATCTTCGCTATGCACGCCGATTAGACTTTTTTGAAACTCCAGATTATGAACATTGCTACAATTTGTTCAAAGCGGTTCTAGAGAGGACTGATAACACCTATGACTATGAGTTTGACTGGACACCAAAATTGAATCTAGCTGTATGTTTTTATTTTTAATTAAATATCAGCTTTTGTTAATTATCAAAAATTTTATTAAGTATCACTTTTTTTAAATAAAAAATATATGTTAATATGTAAATTAAATATATTATTGTTATAGACAACGCCAAGTGGGTCAATTCATACGGGTGGAGGCGGAGTTGGTGATGCCTACAAACACGATGGAAAACGGTCGTCAGCTACAAAACGTACTGATGATGTTCTTAAACCTAATCATAACATGATAAGCAGCTCAGCAACTGCTGGAGCCATTCACGGTCCCGGTTTCGGCTCAACACAAGTAATCACTTTGTTAATTAATCTGTTCGTGGAATCTTTGGTGGAAATTCTCATCGTTTTAGTCAATTACCAATTGAATTGGCTGCTTAGATTTTTGCAAAAATAGTTAATATTTAAAATTTCTTTTTGACTTATCTTTTAAGTTATTTAAAAATCCCCCATTTAAAGTTGGTGAACTGTTGTATTTTTTGTATTAAGACTGCGTTGATTTGTCTTATTTTTTTAAAAATGATTTAGGTAGTTAATTCAAATGCTGGCGAGGTTGATGAAATTGGCGGACCAAACATTGGCGCAGGTGGTAATGGTAGATCACAACAACCAGCTGCTCAGGACGATGATCACGGCGAAGTCAAGTGGGTTTTGTACAAATTGTAGGTCTTTCGTTGTTAGAAATATCCTTGGTTGAGTACAAGAAAGTAGTAACTAAGTTAATTTTGAATAACTTCTTTTAACCATAATCTGCATTTTAAAATCATATTGCTGCAACGTTTCATTAATTTAAATTAGAGTAAATTTTGTAATGAAACAAAATGCATACAATTTATTGAATTTAAAATGTCAAATTTTAAATTTTTTTTTTTTTATAGTTTTTTCAAAAAGATGGTTTGTTTAAAGTATAGCTTTGCATGGCTATATTATCTAAGAGTCCACTCTTACATTTTAAAGAGTAATGAGCTTTTTTTATAATTGATACAATTCGTCTTGAAAACGTTGGTTTTTTAGAAAGTACTATTTCAATGTTAAAAGATGAAAAAATGCAATTGGATTTTCAATTTAAACTCAATGATATTTTTGTAATTTTTTAACATTGGGCTAATACATTTTTTTGAAATTTTTAAGCACAGGTGTT
>JANSTW010101444.1:0-17999 GCA_027564275.1 Diadocidia ferruginosa | reverse complement strand
AAATATATATTTGTGTATATGAATCATTGACGCAATCGGTGCGATTGGCATAGTAAACCTCGTACTTGCCGTTCCAAAGACATCACAAAATCTTTCTATGTATTTTTTGCGCACACCTATTCTACTCTATGCACCTTGGTTCAACTAAATGTATCCCGTTTCCGAAAGTAGCACGGTGTATATTTCAAAAAACGGAATGCATATTGTTGAGGACCAGTGTATTTTTCATAGAATTATAAACTTTGTGCAGTTTATATTAAATTTAGCCTGGCAATTATAAATAATAATAAAAACAACCCGAAAACAATTCAAAATCTGTGTTTCTATAATTAATTATAATTTTATTTCATATTTAACTTAATTTTATGTTCTTTGAGAAATATATTTGAACGTAAAAAACATTATAATATTTTATTATAATATTATGCAACATAATAAAGTGGTTTATGATTTTTTTTTTTTACAATTTATATTTCCCTGGACAAATTTACGTCTTCAGTCTTTCTTACAGTTCGCTTAGTATTTATGACAAAACAATCAAAAAATGAAGAGCCTATATATTACGTTTATCAGATCAAATTTATTCTGCTGATGCGGTACATTCGGTATCGCTTTTCGAATCATTTATTGTAGAGTGTGTGTCGAAATTATCTTCGCTTTGTTGCATTGATTGCATTTTTTCCATAAAAAATTCCATAGTAAATTTCTTAATGTGTGGCTTGCTTCCTAGCATTGTTTGAACTCGTCTTTTACGTTTCTGTACAAGTGCTTTGGTTATGTTAAATCCGTCCGAACAGGATAAACTGCGTTTAAGCTTTTTAAATCCGACTAATTTTACTTGATTATCTATGGTGCTCGTAGTTGCAGCCTCATTATTAGAATCAATTTCTTCTTCATCGCAATTCTCTTCGAAAATTGTTTCCAAGCACGTTGGCTTTATTTTGGTCATTTTTTTATTTAAGTAAAATTTCTTTATATCTTTTTCACTTGAGTTAAAGCTTAGAGAATTTTTCTTCGGTTTTTTTATGACACGCCGATTAACCTTATGTAACATACTTTCATCTTTTCTTGACCGTAATGTACGCCGATGGAATGGACTTTCAACCGATGATGTTGATGCGGAAAAATCTTCCATTGATAAATTATTTTCATTTTCTGACTGTGGAATGGTTAAATTTAAAGTTGACATTCTTGATTGTAGATTATTTAGATCGGAACTAAAAGAAATACAATGGCAGTAATTAGTAATTGCAAAAGTTTCACGCTGGCAGTAAACGCATTGTTCGTCTAACTAAACAGATCCAAAAAAAATAACATTACAAAGCAAAAAGAAGTAACAATTGAGAGATCTGTGTGGTTGATTTGTGTTGTAGCTTTTCAATAGTGATTTGAATTCTGGCCGAGTGGTTCGATATCCACTTAAAACTGTAGGTTCCTATATGATATCATCAATATAAGGTTAATCACATAAGCATAACCGACCTATTTACAAATTGAAGATGACTATTTGAGGCTATTAAGCTTGGGTCCAGAAATTAAAAAAAATGAGAGATCTCACTGAAACATTGTAAAAATTGGTGAGGATGTTTTGGCTCTCATTATTTATGAAAGGTTTTTACATTATGGATATGGAAAATCCAAGATTAGAAGCCCAGTTGAATTCTAAATATTGTAGAACGTTCCTGGAGGACATTAATAAACAAGCACAAACTTAAGGGAATCAACATTGAGTCAACATATTGTTCGGGTATCGTATCCTTTTACAAAGAAATGATAGAACAGGCATCCAAAAGGGAGGAAAACGAACGAGAAAACGAATGATGAGATTGGAAGGCAAAGGTACGGATGGCGGACATTATTATGTGGATACCCAATGCTTATCCGCGTTTGGGAGTAAAGGACAATATTATGATGAATCGTAAAAGTAAATTTAAATATAAATATTGTTTTATTTTATAAACGACATAGGTAAAATGCAATACAACGAAATTTCTAATAATAATCTTAGCTTCTCTGATTTTTGGTCAAATAAGAATAATTTTAACAATATTGAACTTCTATAGTTTAACGGAATAAAAAAGCAAACATTTTTAGTTCTTATGCTGGTTTACTTGCAGAAGGGGTGCTACCTTTTGGGTGCTACGCTGTTGAATTGCATTTATATATTTACCTCTTGTCTGACGATAAATTATTTATTTGTTTATTTTCATCAGTAAACATTTCTAATAATAATGTAGAGCAATTAATTTAATTTCGAAAACAAATTCATTAAAATTTATCCAAAAACGCGCAACTAAAATGTTGCGATTTAAAATTTTCACGACGTAAACAAAAAAATTAAAAATATCGGAAAAGTCAATTTTATTTTTTTTAAATATACAAATGAAGTTGGCGACGATTCTGCTATGGTAGAACCGCAAACCAAAAATCCCTGCAAAAGAGAAACGTATTCCGTTTAAATAGCCTCTTAGAAATGTAAACTTCGGTAATTTAATCGCCAGTAGGGATTTTTGCTGTATTTTTATTTGATTTTAATTTTATTTTTTATCAGAAATTCTTATAATTTATTATAATCACAAATATATTTTAAATGGCTTTAGTAAACTATAGTTCCTCTGAAGAGGATGACAATGATCTAGAACATGTCCAAATTTCAAAAAAACCGAGGTAAAGAAAATAAAAATTTCACATTTGAATGCATAAAATTGGCGCGAGTTCAGCTAGAGAGGAGTATTATGAAATATTATTATATTTTTATTTCCTATAGGCTTCTTCTTCCAAATGCAATAAAACATATAACTTTTGGAAAAACCAACATCCATGAAGACGATGTTCCAGAAGATAGAGATCCTGATGGTAAATTACGAAATTTTCCACATGAACGTGGTAATTGGGTTACTTATGTTTATGTTCCATGTAAGTGTTCGTAAAGACTGTATATTAATTTATTTAAATAATCTATTTTATAGGTCTAAAAACGGATCTAATGTCTTGTCTGCAAAGCGACATTATAGCATTTTGTAAAGACAATTACAGTTTAACAGTTAAACCGATCGAATCGTTACACATCAGTTTAACGAGAACGGTTGTGTTAAAACATCATTGGATCAATTCGTTTATTGAGTCTGTAAAGCTCATAACCGATGGACTACGAAAAACTTCCGCTCTTCTGAATCAAATTAATGTTTATTGTAACGATGAATGTAGTCGAACATTTATCGGTATTTCAATTGCTGCTGAGAACTGTGATACGTTTAGATTAATTGTACCTAAATTGGATAAGTGCCTGGCGGAATACAAATTACCATTTTTCTATAAGGTTTGGACTGTTTGCAGTTTAAAAACATAATATAAAATATAACTAGAATATTTTCAGGATGCATCATTTCATGTCAGTATTCTGTGGTGTTTGGGCAATGAAAAAAAGACTTTTTTAAATATTTTACACGATTTACAAACAATTTTGGACAAACACTTGGCCACAGATAGTTTAGAATTTCAATTAAATGTTGATGGAATAAATTGTAAAACTGGAAATAAAGTTTATACATTTCCATTTAACTAAAGAAAAGTTTGTTTTAGATTTAAATATAAATAAGCATGTTGATTTTCCGGCTAATTAGTGTTGTCACATTAAGCACAGCAACACGAATTCGCTCGAAAATCATATACGTTTCTGAATGCTTGTGCCAAAATTTATGCCAAATGTTTTCTTTTTTACATTTTGGAAATCTTTGCTCTAATATTTCGACAGATTTCGCTATGAATAAAATGTCGCTTAGCATAATCTTGAAGATCATCTTGTCATAACTATAAACAGCCTTTTCTTTTACATATTGTGATGGCATAATTCAAGGAACATGTTTTTTGTGTCCTTTGATTTGTTTTTAGTTTTTTTTTTTTCAAAAACAAATTTTAACTATTTTACTTTGCAAGAAATATATTATTCATTCGTTACAATTTAATTCATTTTTTTAAAGACCCGGTTGTAAACCAAATCCTGGACCTTTAGGTTCTTCATTCAATGAACTTAATTCGCCAATTGGTTCAGCTGCAAAGCGTCCGTTTCTTGGCCCAGCTCTGGGAGTTTTCCCACTTTGCAAGTCTTGAAGAATTTCTTCGGTATCCTTTTCGGTTAGATCTTCCTGCATAACATGATGAGGAAGGAAATTTAATAAAAAATTGAATATGAATTTGGCTCAACCGAAGAATTAACTTACATAATAATCATCATTTATGGCCATCATTGGTGCATTTACGCAAGCTCCAAGGCATTCAACTTCGGAAATTGTAAATTTATTATCTTTAGTTGTTTCGCCAACAGAAATGCCAAGCTTTTTCTAAAAGAATTTGAGAAATTTAGCCGCAAGATATAGAGTAATATTTTGACTCGGCCAAATTTACCTTACAAACATTTAAAACTTCATCGGATCCTCTCAGCCAACACGGCGTTGTTGTGCACACTTGAATATGATATTTACCAGTTGGTTTTCTCATAAACATTGTGTAAAAAGTAGCCACCTCATAGACTCTCATATTTGGCAGATCCAACACTTCGGCCACTTTATGCATTGCCGACAATGGTAACCAACCGTGTTGACGTTGCGCTAAATCTAACAATGGAATCATAGCGGCTCTTTTATGCCCTTCTGGATATATGCTCAAGATTGCCTCAATTCTCTAGAAAATGTATCTACTAAGCAAAATGTTTAAAATTTACTAAAAAATATACTTTTTTATTTTCATTTGTAAATTCAAATGGTGTGCTGGGATTATCTTCAGGTGTATCACGGTGGACAAACAGATTGTCACTTAATTTCGAAGCTGATAGATGGACATTTCTGGCTGCACTTCGCCACTATAAAACACAAAAATACATTCAACTTGGTTATGTTATGTTATTATATAATTTCTCTACTTACAGCACAAGAAACTAAACTTTTAGCATTCGTTAACATCATGGCAATTTATTTCTGAAACAAGAAATGGATAAGTAAATGTTCAATCTGATAGGATTTTCACCCTAGAATTACTGGCTTAAATATACCTAGCGCGAAAAGTCCTTAAAACTGAAAAGTTCTGTAGATTTGGATTCTTGTCTTGTTTTTCTCTACGAATATAAAAATCTTTTGACATTTGAATTTACCCAGAACGGAAAATTTGCACTATTTTCAAATTAAAAACCACGCGAATCGCAACAAACTTCCTATTACATTTTGGCGCAAATTGTAGTACTAGATTAGGAATTTCGCGTGAGTGTGTGTGTTCGCGGGTGTTGTGTTTGCGATATTTTTTTCCGCTTTGAAAAACAAGCAAAAATAATTAAACAATATTGCCGCTAAAAATATTCCATTTTATAAGAAAAATAATAAAAAATGCGTAAAGTCAGCAATAAAGGTGCAGCCAAGAACAAGAAAGATGATAAAAGTGAAAGTGAGGATTCCGAGGTGGAGGATGTTTCGGTAAAGGATGAAAATTCGAAAAAGGAAAATCAAAATGGCGATGCGGATGAGGACTCTGCCGCAAGTTCTACGGCTGATGTAGAAAAGGCCAACGAAGATTCCAATGGTAAACGAAAGAAAAAACATAAAAAATCGAAAAAGGCAAAAGATGCCGGGGACGATTCTGATGAGGAATCTGTTTCGGACAAAAAAGAGAAAAGTTCAAAACGAAAATCAAAATCTAACCGAAAAGAAGTTGATGCTGAGGAGAAGAGTAAAAAATCAAAAAAAGAAAAGGAAGAACATTCGGACAATGAATCGTTATCGAATAAAGGTGGAAAACGTAAATCTTCTAGGACATCAAAGGAAGACAAAAAAGAAATTGCCGATTCAGATGACGAGGAACATGAGAAGACAAAGAAAGCAAAAGTTACTGCAGCAGACAAGTCCGAACAAGAAGCATCCGTAACTGCTGATAAGAAGGAGGAAAGAAATGGTAAAGGTAAACCGAAAAATAAAACTGAAAAAAAATCTAAGAAAGTCGAAGAGTCTGACGACGAATCCGAAGATGAAAATAACGCTGCAGAAAAGAATAAAAAATCAAAGAAAACTAAAGAATCTGACGATAAATCCGAAGATGAAGAAAATAAAACCGAAATTGCTGCAGAGAAAAATAAAAAATCCAAAAAAACTAAAGAAACTGACGAGGAATCGGAAGATGAACCGTTGTCAGTAAAAAAGCCAGAAAAAAACTCGACGAAAGCGTCGAAAGATAAAAAAGAAGACGAAGCAGCTGAAGAAAAGAGCGATGCGGAAGATCAGGAATATGAGGTACCTAAGTAAATAAAATTTTTGAAAACTCAGTCTGTAAACATATTTTTCAGGTAGAGAATATTGTCGGCCATAAAATCAGCCGTAATGAAATTTTATATAAGATAAGATGGAAAAATTTTGGCGATGAAGATGATACGTGGGAATATGAATCATCCTTATCTTGTCCGGATATCATTAAGACGTACAGAGATGAGGTATCAATCACAAAATCACAATATTATTTAGATTATTTAAATTCAATTTTTAGCATCCGGAAATTGAGGAAGAAGTTTCAAAGAAACGTAAATCTGGTAAGAATTCGAAAAAAGGACGCTCTACTAAAGATAAAAAAATAAAACTGGATAAACCACCTGCCGAAGAAGAGGAGGATTTCGACACGGAAAAGGATTGGGAAGTAGAGAAAATTTTGGACGTTCATTATAACAAAAATGGGTCCAAAGAGTTTTTGATTCGTTGGAAAGGCTATCATTCGGCATCGGACACCTGGGAACCGGAAGACAATTTATGTTGCGAGGATTTAATCGCACGATTTATGGATAAGGTTGACCGGGCTAAAAATATATCACAAAAAGAATTGCGAACAGCTCCCGCACATACGAAACGTTTCACATTGATGGCCATTTCGTCAAATCGAAGATTATCGAAACGTCACCATGGTCGTCAGCGGTAAAACCGAACAAAACAAAACTTACGAGACCAAAATTTAATTTAAATTTCTCTTTTTAGTGCTGTCTACTATGACGCCGAATAATTGGGCCGAGTCAAAACAAAAATGCAATTTTATATCTTAGAAAGGTATTTTACTTTATTTACAAATTACGCAAAGAAAACCGAACTATTTTAAAATCAGGACCGCTAATAGACGGATTTCTATTTTTAATCAATTTAAAAAAATTATATTGAATATAATTTTTAGTATTTTCGAAAAATTTCCATCATAAATTGTGAATTATTTTAATGTTTTGTTCCTTTTGTAATATTACAATAAATAATATTAAATTTATCCGCTCATATATATTCAATAATAATAATTGAAATATAGATGACGACACTTAGTACCATTTACGAAATTACCAAAAACACTCGATTCGCTTGCGAAGCTTTGCATGGAACCTTGAATATTATATATGAGAATCGAAAATCTCACTAATATGGTGTTGTACGGAGTTGCTTTACAGAGTTTGTCTGATCACTGCAGAAACTGACTTGAGCATCGCTGTTTAACCTATATTTTTGAGATACGATTCAGATTATATAAAGTTTTATATATGACATAAATTATAATCTATTGATTATTACCCTGCAGTTATGATATTAATATGTATAAAAACAATATGCATATTATTATAATGTACATACAAAAAATCAAAGTTTTAAATCTATGTAAAAATCGTGTAGTATAAGTTAGGCCGACGTTTATTTAGCCGGTTTCTTTTTATTTTTTCCATTGCTATTTTCCTTTTCCAATTTCTCTTCCAGTTCCAAGTCCAGAGCCCTTTGTTTGCGTCGTCCCAGTGGAGTTTTCGACCACCAAGATGTAAAGGCTTCCTCCTCTTCTCGATAAACTGGATCTTTAGTACTAAAATGTTTTTTAAACAAATTATGAAATATTGTTTTCAAATAAATGGCGCACTAACCTCAATGCATTGATCAGTTCAACGTGGGTTAAAGGTTGAACTCGCAATTGTAAGTTTCGTTTACATGTTATTACCTCCTTTATGCAACTTACAACCGAGCCAATTGTATAGCCATCGGAAATTTTAGCCATTGCACCGGTGTCAAATTGATTGTGAATGCCACTGTACTCGCTGTAAATCAAACGAAAATTAAATTCCTATACCAACAGATGGACCCTAATGGTTTAATTTACTGCAAAACTAGCAACTACGAATACTGGGAAAATTACAAACCATGTCGATATTTATTGTCAGCAAAATATATATATACCTTAATAGCTCTTTCCATGCGTGCGCTAAAGCTCCATAGTCTGGTCGTGGTAAATACAAAAATCGATTATAAGTTTGTTGAAATAATTTCTGGTCAGCCTCCCATGGTGCCGATGAAGTGCCAATAAATATGACCCGATCCTCAGCTCCGATATTTTTAATTAATTTTGGCAAATCTTTTTTTAAACGTTTTGGATCTGTTCGGTCACCTTTTGGCACTTTTTTCATAAACGGCTTTTCTGCATCGTCCATAAAAATTACAGACGGTTGTAGCAGTCGTGAAACTTTCGTTATTAAATGCATAAGCATTATAAGACCTGATTTACCCGGATACTTTCCAACAATATTGGCCGGCGTCAAGTCGAACAATATTCCACCGACCTCCGTACATATGGCATTTACCAGTGTCTTTTTACCAGTTCCCTTCGGTCCGGTTATTAACATCGATCTGACACAAGGCGCAAAATTTCTTATAGTTTCCGAACCCAAGGGCAGTATACAGTACTCCATTAAAACTTGACGTACATCGCCTGGTGTTGGATTAATGCCGGATCTTTGAGCATAGGCCCGATCACCCAAATATGATTTCAAGTAAATTTCTGGATATTTTTTAATTATTCCATTTGTTACCAACTCTTCGAACAACGATTCAGTTGTTCGATCCGGTGTTAAGTCTTTTTCCTTCTTCTTTTTACTCTTTTTTCCACCTCTTCTTGCTTTCTTGTTACTTTTCTTTGATTTTTTACCCTTTTGTGCACGATCACGGTCCAAGGCTGCCTGTAGCATTTCCAATTCCTGTCGCATCATATCATCGACAATTTTTCTCAACTCAATTTCCACTTCTGAATACTTGTCCATGTAAATCATATCATCGTAATAGATTTGTTTGGTATTCATCGTTTCATCTTTCTCTCGCCAGACCTCATTGAACCTGTACGTGTAATGCGTGTTAAGCTAAATTTAAATTATAAATTAAAATACTTGCGTCTACTTATGTGTCAGTCATTCATTCACCTATTACTACTGGTAAAAATGTTCCTTGTGTTTTTTTTTAAATTAAAATAAATAGCTAAATTATAGTGTGAAACAACGGACATTTTTACCGGAAGTAGGTATATGCTGAGACGAACGTATAATTTAACTTATAATTACAAAATGAGCTAGAGAATTTATTAAGAAAATCTTTAATAAATTTATATGAACAGAAATTTATATTTAGCCTCTCAAATAGATCTTCCTTGTACAATGAAATTTCAGTTTATGTTTTGTTGAAAATAAATATTTTCTATAATTATAATTCGCTCTTACTCATCAATGCCCAATTTAATGTCTGGCAAGAACATGGACTGTGACGTTTTGTATCCATTCTCGAAATTTTCTTCAATATTTAAATCACCTGATTTTGTTGGTGTTTTTGATTTATCTTTGGTCTTCTTGGAATCCTTTGAAGAGTGTGCCGATGATCGACTTATCTCACTTTCGGTAGCTGCGTGAGTTTATTAAGATTTTGCGATTAAGATTTAAAAAATATGTTTTACCTTGTCGACTTAAAAGATGCCTTGAACCGCCATTGTCTTCAGACGGAAAATCCGGTAATTTGCCGGTACGATTTTGATAATCTCTAAACCAAATGCGTATTTCGTCGGCAATTTCTTCAGTCAGTGATACACCTTGCTTTTTACTAATTTCTTCTTTGGTTAAATTCAACGAAACCTGATAGCTTTCTTCGTATTCTTTTTGCAATTTATATCGAAATTGAATTTCTTTCTCTTGTGCTTCAATGGCGGCAACATTCTTTTGAATTGGCCTTGGAATCATTCCAATCAAGAACATTTCTTCGGTTTTCCTGCGTCTAGTCTTTCTACGCGTTGCAAAACCCCGCCAAACTTTTTGAATTTTCATAGCCGCCACCAATCCATCGGTCCGTTCTTTAACACCGTCAGGTTTGCCCTTCTCCTTCAGCACACGAATTTCTTTCATGAATTGAGCACTAGGAAAATATTTGTGTAAATTATTTTTTATTTGTAAAATCAAAATTATACCGTAAACGACCCTGCCGTGCTCTTTCGTGCATTTGAATAATTTTAATTGCTTCTAATTCGGTTAGTTTTTCTTCCACAACTTCTTCCTCCAGCCAACCCAATTTTATCAGAACATTTTCAATAAATTTATTTCGTTCAGCAATTTCCGTTTCCTTTTCTCGGCGAAAATATCGCGGAATCTTCAGTTCAACGTCCATTGGTGTCAGCCTCAACTGTTCCATTACCTCATCGTTGTAGCTAAATTCCATCATATCAATATTAACTAAATCATGTTTCAATTCAATAACTCGTCCCAGACAAGAATCGAAGAGTTTCCTGATTAGGATACGTTTTTGGGGTTGAATCATTTCATCATAGATTGCTTCAAGTCGATTTGCTGTCGTTATGTACTTTATGTACAATTCAAATGCATCTTTTTGTACGACCGCTCTATTGAAATCGGGTTCTAACGCTTGATTTTCATAGTCTCTAACGGCCAAATCTTCCAGATCTTTTTGAGTGTGTTTCCACAACGAGTTAAATGTTTGATTAGACATTTTATTGTTTCGATTCTTTATTAATTTAATGAAGCCGATAAACGATTTTAAGCCGTAAACTTTGTAATGATTGATCAAACTTTTGACCGAGTTGTTGTTAGCAACAAAGTTTGTTATTTAGCCGTCTGGGTAAAATATATTTTGCTTTTGATAAAAGCACAATTTTAGTAGTGCTCTTGCAAAAAAAAACACTTTGCTTGTCTATTTGTTTTGTTGGGCCCTACCGCGGGGGATCTTTTTTCTACAAAGAAATATATCCAAATTGGGCCCAACACATCAAATGGTTCAGAAATATTGTGGCGCATCAATCGAATTAAAAAGTTTATTTTTTTATTCAATAAACCTAAAAATATTCTTTTATTTCGGATTTTGTTTAGTTAATTATAATTTACATTGAAAAGTCATCCTCAATGTAAGTATAGGCATCAAAATTTATTTCAACCAATAAATTTGGTAACTTTATATCACAGTAAAAATTGGGCATAAAATCAAATTATTATTAAAAAATACAAAAATTGTGTTCTTAATATTTCAAAAGACATTACAAACTACACCATGGAAAGCGAGGTGCAATGCTTTTGCATGGTTTATTTTAAATATAGAATACAATAAAAATTCTTATTTTTTGGCAAATGTAATTTTCATTGCATGTGTGGGTGTTATTTTGAATCCTTGCAGAGCCTCTTTGGCCGCACTACTCTGTAGTTCGGTGGAGAATTCCACAAAAGCGATGTCATGACGATTCGGCACCAAACGAACTTCTTTAAAACCAGGAAATTGATTGAACAACATGGACAACATCATTTCGTTTGTTTCCTCGGGCAAATTGGTTAAGAATAGAATTTGATTTGGCGGTTGTTCGGCTGTACTTGTATTTGTACCACCAGATTCTGCATTTGCTGAACTCTTCTTCTTTTTTTCTCTGAAATAGAAAAGAAATGTTTTATTCAAAATAAATTAAAAAATAATAATAAAATTTTACCTCTTTTCTTCAGATGGAGCCGGTTTTGGTGGTTTGATTTTCTTCGGTCGCTCTTTAAATGTTCCCTTAATTTTGGCAATAACATCGCTGTCACCCTTTGAGTATGCGATCCGCATTGGCTTATCGTAAAAGGGAAATCCTTGCATTGTTCTCAATGCATTTGTTGCGCTGGCTATTTCTTTAAATATGACAAACGCTTGACCGTGCATTTTTAATGTTTTCATGGCGACAATGTCCAAAATTTGACCGAACTGCGAAAATATCGCATACAATGACTTTTTCAGCTCATCCTTTTTGATTTTCTCATTTAAATTGTTTATGTAGATCGTATGGTTTGGTCTGATGTCCATTTTCGATTACTGAAATGCATTTTAAATTCAAAAATTATAAAGTTTTATGGACAAATCCGTTTGAGCATGATTAAATCTAGAAATACTGTTGTATTTCTTGTTAAATCGTAGGCTAAAATCAAGGAAGCCCAACCTTATATTTATTAGTAGTTTGGGAATCTTCTTACATGAAAGGGCTGAGGATTGATTTCTTTTAATTAGGGAAGAGTAAGGAATTATGTATTTTGTGCAGAAATATTAAATACTTTTAATATTAATAGCTAGAACGCAGAAAAAACTGAATTTAATGCCGCTTCTCTGAAAAGTTAGGTTATGTTCCGAAACAAATATTTGAATTCTTTCAAACAAATAGTTCAAACAAAAATAAATAAAATTATTTTCTATAATTAAAAATACTTACATTACTGTTCAGTATTATCAATAAATTGTAGAATTTTTAATATATTTATATCGACCAAACACTCGCATACAAAACTAAACAATTTTTCTACGAAAATAAAAATGGTGGTGCGTAATTATGCCCACATCCCACTTCAATGTTTCGCTTTAGCTATGATCCCTGCAAATTAAAAGTACATTAGCAGTTTACATTATTGAAGGTGGGTGAGTTTTTACTTGCTGGGTTTGCGGTATTGTTATTTTTTTTAGCCGCCAAAAGTTTTGTGTATTATTATATATTTTATTTTTATTATTTATTTTTTAATTTATATTCAAACAAACAGTAAATTATATCAACTAAAAAAAAATTTATTTAAGATATGACTTCACAAAATAATCAAATGTAAGTAATTATACAGAAAGAAGAAAATAAATTTTATATAAAAAAACATTTCATTTCAAAGCAATAAGGGACAATGTGATAACCTTTTTTTCTATCTGATACAATTATCTATATTTATTCTGATACTATATGGGGTTTTCATGGATTGATAAAGTTTGTTGTCAGCAACTCTCACAGAACGCATATTTTTTTGTAATCAGCTATTAGTGGATCGAGGTTACAATATATATGGGGAACCTATTAGCGGTCAGGCCTTTACCAAGCCTTTACGTACGATCGCACTGAACCAAGATAAAAATATTTAGTTGAATAACATTTCAGTTGTGGTCTGATATCATCAAAAATCAAAATCAAAACGATAATAATGGGCTAAACTGATTAATCATCTGATAACATAGCTAGGTTCTTTCATGACCAACCGTTTTTTATTATGTGTTTTTCCAGATTTAGGCAGGTTCATTTTATGGAAGTTTTGAGTCGCATTATTTAACAAATCGATAAATTATTTACAGGTATGAAAGGACGGCCAGTGATGTCAGTTCGATGATAACATATGCAAAACTAAATGAGAACAACTTAACGCCAGTAACGCAGGCACTTTATTTTCCAAATTATGAAACAACAGCGGCTGACGAGAAATTTGTCCTGTTGGAATTAAATGCAAACATCCTAACTCACATAAAGAATAAACAAACATTGTGTTTTAAAGGTGGTCTAAATGAAAAACTTGTTCTGGTTACAGACGATAAAACCTACGACATTAAAGAGGCAGAAATTTCGAATAGTCTGTTGCTAATTCCAGACCTAAAATTTGCTCAACAAACTAGTGTGTCACCGCTTAAAAGTCCCAAGGGTAATGTAAACAATCGTTCGTTAGAGAAAAATGCCGATTCGTCCATGGAAGAAGACTCCTTGCCTGTACGTCAGCTAGAAAACCGACAAGTTCAAAGGCAATTTCATGAGTATTTCGAGTGTCGTGAAATTAATCCTCGATTTCGTAAAATGGCAAATATATTGCAAATGACCAGATATTTTGGACCAGAAAATGAATATTGTATCGATAAAAATCTATTGTTCACATTTGATCAGTTGCTGGATACGATCCAGTGCAGCCGAAAAGAATTTATCGAAGGACTTAAAACTTATCGGGCTATCCAGATTGAGGGTCGCCTTAGAATCTTACAATACGATTACGAGTATAAAATTGTTTCATTTATGTTGGATTTAATATCGGAGAATTCGTGGAAGCTAGATGAAATCGAACGCGATGAAACTATATCAGCCTTAAATGGTATCGTCCCCACAGTAATTGTGGAACAAATTTTCGATTTGTATGCAACAAAAATTACGGAAAATTCAAATAAATATCGGTACGATGAAGAAAAAGTCTGTCGAATAATTGCCCAAAATATACTCGAGCAAGGTCTTATGTTCCATGTTGATGATTTTATAACAACATGGAAAAAATCGCTACCAGAGGATATGAATACAGATGTAATTTCTAATTTTAATAATAATTTTAAAAAATTTATAAGTAAATTTTGTTTTTTAGGAGAAATATTTAAAAGGAATCGGAATTATTGATCGAGAAACGGAACCACCTCGTGTTCGGTCATTAATCGAAACAAATTTGTCAACAAATTTAATGGAACGATTAAAAGTGTTGTTTAAGACAAAGGAGAAATGGACCCTTGAACAAATAGAACCATACATTGAGTAAGTTTATCGCAGTTTTTTAAATAAAATTTCTAGGCAGACTTCACGCACTTGTAATATTTTTTATAAAACTCTTAACGAAAACGGGGATCCTAAATGTGCTAGAATTTGAATTTCTTTCCAATTCTAGCAAATTTATTATGAGTTTTAGAAAGATCGTCAAAAATTCGTGAACCTAGTTAAATTTATCATTTAATTTCAGATATTTTACAACGCCACAGTTAACAATCTCTTCTATTTTGGCCAAACATGCTAGATCAACGACCGTTAACGGACAAAGGCAGTATGTGGCTAAGCATTTATAGTAAATTTGAGTAGGTATACAAAAAAATAAATAAAATAAAAGATAATAGAAAATACTCATTTTAATGTAATATAAATCATTTAGCTATATACTTTCAAGTCGATTCCATTTTGTCTCAGAAAAAACACCGTTTCCATAAGATATAATCGGATCGAAATTGAATTGAAACTAGCTGGAAAGTCATCATAGAATCGCTGTACCTATATGCTGAGTTAAGTAGATTGTCTTTTTGTGTTGTTTAAAAAAACCACGAATTAATTAGAAACACAACTAAAATAATCCAATTTCATACAAAGAATTACTTTTATACATCCCACATTTTTCAAGATAAAATAATTTGTTCGATAAACAATTAACACATTAAATAATAAATTGAGTCTTCAAATCAATAATGAGTGATTTCCTCAATTTTTAAGTCGATTTTTCTGTATTTAAAATTTGCTTACATTCCTCTATACGCGTTACCCTCTGTACAAAGCGATATCAAAGGCAAGTTCAATATGTTAATATTTTAAAACAGGCTAAAGACCGATGTCTACTTCAAAGTAAAGCTATTCTCAAAAAAATTAGTGGGTCATGGATTATTTGTTTTTATAAAAAACATCTAAAGTTGACAACATTTTTCAAGGCTGGGCGAAGAAAGGTACGCTTTGCTTAAGCCGACCCACTAATTTATTTGAGAATAGCTTTACTTTGAATTAGACCGATTAGCCTGTTTTAAAATATTAACATATTTCAAATCAATGGTCGAAAAAAAGTAAAATAATTCGGAAAGTTCAATGTTTTATAAATAAACGCTATCAACATTTATTTTATTTATGTTATACGACCTAATTATATATAAATAAACTTAAATTGTTATTGCAGATTAGTAGAAAAAATTAAATAAGTTCGAACGAATCCTATGTACATTCACCTTCATTTTGAAGACACCATTTCGGCGCCACTGCTTCTGCTTTAATACCTAAATTTATAAGTCTTTTCCGGTGTTTATAGAATCTTGTTTCTGCTAAATAGGCATCGGTTTCAGGATCGGTCCACAAACGTTCTGCAACGGCTGCGGCTCTTGGCCATACTCTTGAGTCTTTAAAATAATTAAAAATGTTAATTATTTTTTATTGTTTAACTATTATATGCCAATATAATTTTCTTTACAACTATTTTGCACAGACGAATTTTTGCAATGTAAGGTCAATCTCATTAATTATGTCTTTAAAACAAGATTGAAATTGAAGTTAATTGGAATATATATATATATATATATATAACATATATAACAACAAACATATATAACAACAAATTGTAATATATTAATCTAATGAGATATTTAGTTGCACCTCTAATGTAAATACGCGTAGACAGCAAATCTAGCCTAGCAAGTAGCAGTACATTCTGCATTTCGAGTAGTTGCACCTCTCATTAATATGTTATGATATGTAGGAAAGCATATAGAAGAGATACATACCCAAAGAATTACTATCGATAAGTTCAGTCCAAACACAAGCTTCGCCACCCAGGACGCCCGCCGTTTGTGGTATTCTATTTTTGTATACAGTTCTCCAATTATAATATTGCGTTGTACCCCAAAATCCATGGTCAAAGTACCAGGCATTTTTCGTAGACATAATAATGTCATAACCTTTTGCAATCAATTGTTTCGGTAGGTCATCAGTTGTGGGAACCCATGTCTGAATAATGTATCTGGAAAAAAATTATTAGAAATTAATTTAACTTTTTACCCTTGGCTTAGTACCGATTATTGGGTAGATAGGTTTCAATCGTTTCTGGGTTAGTCAAATGACTTGACCACAGAATAACTTTAGATTTCAGTGGCGTCAACTTATCATCTTCATTTACGGTTGATACTTTGTTCTTAAGCTCGTCCCAAACTTTCAGTGAATTTGACTAAAAACAAATACTATTCAAGATGCTTTAAATTAAAAAAATAGTAAATTACATGAAATTCAGACCACAATTGCAGGAAGTCTTTGTTCTCACGACCCATTCCTCGATTATATAAATAATCCAAAATTTGTGCCGATGAATTCCAGCAGCCAAAGTGCACTTCATCGCCACCCATATGCATGACTTCATCCACTGGCAGAACATCTAACAAATCCGAATAGATATTCTTAAGTACTTCGAATACATTAGCGTTGGTTGGATTCAATTGACCACACGGTGGCTGTATGCAATAGTTACGCCAGGGTTGTTGATTTATACACACAGCTAAATCGCCCAATCCGAAATGTGGTCCCCATTGCCAACCATTTCCGGCATGTGAGGGTGCATCCAGCTCGATAATTACACGAATGCCTCGATATTTTGCATATTTTATAATGTGATGTATATCAGATTGTTTGTAAATGTTATCCGACGTGTAAGCCCCGTAACTAATTCCGAAAAATTCTTCAGATAAAATGTTTAAAACTATATTTCTATATTTTACTTAGCCATATGTGGTACACGCGGTGTTTCTAGTGGGAAACTCTGTGAATCGGTCGCATGCCAATGGAAAACATTTAGTTTTGATGCTGCCATACCATCCAGCGTACGTTCGATATCTTTAACGGGTATAAAATTTCTGGCCGTATCCAACATTAAACCTCTGTGCGTAAACTTTGGTCGATCTCTTATCCGTGCCTCGCTAACCATCACCAAAATGTTACTGAAAATAGGCTGGTTTTATTAGTAACATTTAGAAATGCAAGATTTCTGAAATGTCGTGAATTTGTCAAAAAAATCAGAAATTAATTTAAAAATGTAAGATAAAGCTATAAATTTTACAACACTGCTTACCTATGTACTACACCAGAACTACTTGTTGTGCAACTTTTTTTATAGCTCCTATATATATATATATATATATATATATAGCTTGATTCAAAAAAAATTGTATATTTGATTATTTGGATCTTCGACCTAACACTAATCTACAGAACAAAGACTGATTTTTATACAAAAATGCTAAAAGTTTGTCGAACTTTTTAAAGCTATTCTCAAATAAAATTAGTGGGTCGGCTTGGGCAAAGCGTACCTTTCTTCGCGCCCAACCTTGAAAATTTTT